>CAWUFW010021381.1:0-122737 GCA_963921515.1 Calotriton arnoldi | reverse complement strand
AGTGGCGCTAGGCTGGCGGTGTGCGTGGAGTGGCGCTAGGCTGGCGGTGTGCGTGGAGTGGCGCTAGGCTGGCGGTGTGCGTGGAGTGGCGCTTGGCTGGCGGTGTGCGTGGAGTGGCGCTTGGCTGGCGGTGTGCGTGGACTGGCGCTCGGCTGGCAGTGTGTGAGTAGTGACTTGCTGCTGGTCACTACACACACTGCTAGCTCGAGCGACACTCCACGCAATCCATCAGCTTGTGTGGTTGCTGTGTTAGGAATGTGGGCGTGTGAAAGTGATGGGCCCTTGAATGGCGCTGTCTGCTGGTGTGAGTGTTGTAATGTGATGGGCCCGCGGCTGGTGGTGTGAATGGTTTTGTATTTGTCACACGTATGAAAGGTGTATGAATGGCCTGTAAAGAGGTTGGTGCCTTGTCGTGGCTTTACAGCTCACGAGCTGTGAGTCAATGGTTCAGTTTCTCGTCCTTTCAATTATTAACAGTGCATTTCATTTTTGTGAAATCACTTGTTAATACAATTGTATATACTGAACCATCACTCACCCTCGTGCCAAATCCAACCAGTATGTGTGTGTGTGCTTGAGGATTAGATGGCTGTGCAGTAATATATTTTTTTGTCTTTCTCAAGCAGGGTGTACCTTGTCCCTTTTGTGAATGTTGTAATGTGTTTGTTTCGTGCCTGGGGTGTGAATGGTCTTGTGTGTATCACGTATGAAAGGTGTGTGAATGGCCTGTAAAGCGGTTGGGGCCTTGACGTGGCTTTACAGCTCACGAGCTGCGAGTCACTGGTTCCGTTTTTGTCCTTTCAATTATTGACAGTGCATTTCATTTTTGTGAAATCTCTTGTTAATAAAATTGTATATACTGAACCATCACTTGCCCTCGTGCCAAATCCAACCAGTATGTGTGTGTGCTTGAGGAATAGATGGCTGTGCAGTAATCTTTGTCTTTTTAGTCTGTCTGCCAAGGTGTACATTCCGTCTAAGAATAACCTACCAACTGTAGATATTGTCGTAAACGAAACACCCATGGGAGTACATGGTGATATCTCTCTTGTGGATCCCAACAAGTTATGGTACCCACAATGTCCTGCAAACCTCAAAATGTCTGTCACATTTTCCTTGCAATATTGTGCCAAAATTTTCACGCTGCAGAAATAAACAACACATTATCTCAAAATGACCTGGTTTTGCAAGGGGGGTCACCTGGGTTTTTGGCCCGGGGCTCGGTGGCCACATAGGGAAACCTACCAAACCCACACATTTCTGAAAAGTAGACACCCGGGGGCTTCCAGGGAGGTATGGCTTGCGTGGATCCCCCAACGTTTCCTTACCCAGAATCCCCTGGAAACCTCACTTTTAGCTGAAAAATCACTTTTTTCACAAATTTTTGTGTGGGAAAGTGTGGCATCACTGGCCTCACACAAATTTCCTACGACCCAGCGTTCCCCCAGGTCTCCCGATAAAAATGGTGCCTCACTTGTGTGGGAGGCCCAAGTACCCGCGACAGGCAAGGGCCCACAACGTATTGAGGCGACCTCAAAATGGCCTTTCACAAAACCACCTGGTTTTGCAAGGGGGATCACCTGGGTTTTTGGCCCCGTGCTCGGCGGCCATCTAGGGAAACCTACCAAACCCACACATTTCTGAAAAGTAGACACCCGGGGCTTCCAGGGAGGTATGGCTTGCGTGGATCCCCCAACGTTTCCTTACCCAGAATCCCCTGCAAACCTCACTTTTAGCTGAAAAAAATCACTTTTTCACACATTTTTGTGTGGGAAAGTGTGGCATCACTGGCCTCACACAAATTTCCTACCACCCAGCGTTCCCCAGGTCTCCCGATGAAAATGGTGCCTCACTTGTGTGGGAGGCCCAAGTACCCGCGACAGGCAAGGGCCCACAACGTATTGAGGCGACCTCAAATGGCCTTTCACAAAACCACCTGGTTTTGCAAGGGGGTCACCTGGGTTTTTGGCCCAGTGCTCGGCGGCCATCTAGAGAAACCTACCAAACCCACACATTTCTGAAAAGTAGACACCCGGGGGCTTCCAGGGAGGTATGGCTTGCGTGGATCCCCCAACGTTTCCTTACCCAGAATCCCCTGCAAACCTCACTTTTAGCTGAAAAAATCACTTTTTCACACATTTTTGTGTGGGAAAGTGTGGCATCACTGGCCTCACACAAATTTCCTACCACCCAGCGTTCCCCCAGGTCTCCCGATAAAAATGGTGCCTCACTTGTGTGGGAGGCCCAAGTACCCGCGACAGGCAAGGGCCCACAACGTATTGAGGCGACCTCAAAATGGCCTTTCACAAAACCACCTGGTTTTGCAAGGGGGTCACCTGGGTTTTCGGCCCCGTGCTCGGCGGCCATCTAGGGAAACCTACCAATCCACACATTTCTGAAAAGTAGACACCCGGGGCTTCCAGGGAGGTATGGCTTGCGTGGATCCCCCAACGTTTCCTTACCCAGAATCTCTGCAAACCTCACTTTTAGCTGAAAAAATCACTTTTTTCACACATTTTTGTGTGGGAAAGTGTGGCATCACTGGCCTCACACAAATTTCCTACCACCCAGCGTTCCCCCAGGTCTCCCGATAGAAATGGTGCCTCACTTGTGTGGGAGGCCCAAGTACCCGCGATAGGCAAGGGCCCACAACGTATTGAGGCGACCTCAAAATGGCCTTTCACAAACCACCTGGTTTTGCAAGGAGTCACCTGGGTTTTGGCCCCGTGCTCGGCGGCCATCTAGGAAACCTACCAAACCCACACATTTCTGAAAAGTAGACACCCGGGGGCTTCCAGGAGGTATGGCTTGCGTGGATCCCCTAACGTTTCCTTACCAGAATCCCTGCAAACCTCACTTTTAGCTGAAAAATCACTTTTTCACACATTTTGTGTGGGAAAGTGTGGCATCACTGGCCTCACACAAATTTCCTACCACCCAGCGTTCCCCAGGTCTCCCGATAAAAATGGTGCCTCACTTGTGTGGGAGGCCCAAGTACCAGCGACAGGCAGGGCCCACAACATATTGAGGCGACCTCAAAATGGCCTTTCACAAAACCACCTGGTTTTGCAGGAGGTCACCTGGGTTTTGGCCCGTGCTCGGCGGCCATCTAGGAAACCTACCAAACCCACACATTTCTGAAAAGTAGACACCGGGGGCTTCCAGGGAGGTATGGCTTGCATGGATCCCCCAACGTTTCCTTACCAGAATCCCCTGCAAACATCACTTTTAGCTGAAAAAAATCACTTTTTCACACATTTTTGTGTGGGAAAGTGTGGCATCACTGGCCTCACACAAATTTCCTACCACCCAGCGTTCCCCCAGGTCTCCCGATAAAAATGGTGCCTCACTTGTGTGGGAGGCCCAAGTACCGCGACAGGCAAGGGCCCACAACGTATTGAGGCGACCTCAAAATGGCCTTTCACAAAACCACCTGGTTTTGCAGGGAGTCACCTGGGTTTTGGCCCGTGCTCGGCGGCCATCTAGGAAACCTACCAAACCCACACATTTCTGAAAAGTAGACACCCGGAGGCTTCCAGGGAGGTATGATTGCGTGGATCTCCCAACGTTTCTTACCCAGAATCCCTGCAAACCTCACTTTTAGATGAAAAAATCACTTTTTCACACATATTTGTGTGAGAAAGTGTAGCATCACTGGCCTCACACAAATTTCCTACCACCCAGCGTTCCCCCAGGTCTCCCGATAAAAATGGTGCTTCACTTGTGTGGGAGGCCCAAGTACCCGCGACAGGCAAGGGCCCAAAACATTTTTGATAGGCAATGTTGATGTTGCCTCAAAACGTTTTGTGTCCTTGCATGTCGCGGGTACTTGGGCCTCCCACACAAGTGAGGCACCATTTTTATCGGGAGACCTGAGGAACGCTGGTGGTAGGAAATTTGTGTGAGGCCAGTGATGCCACACTTTCCCACACAAAAATGTGTGAAAAAGTGATTTTTTCAGCTAAAATTGAGGTTTGCAGGGGATTCTGGGTAGGAAACGTTGGGGGATCCATGCAAGCCATACCTCCTGGAAGCCCCGGGTGTCTACTTTTCAGAAATGTGGGTTTGGTAGGTTCCCTAGATGGCCGCCGAGCACGGGCCAAAACCCAGGTGACTTCTTGCAAAACCAGGTGGTTTTGAGATAGGCAATTTTGAGGTCGCCTCACTACGTTGTGGGCCCTTGCCTGTCGCAGGTACTTGGGCCTCCCACACAAGTGAGGCACCATTTTTATCGGGAGACCTGGGAACGCTGGATGGTAGGAAATTTGTTTGAGGCCAGTGATGCCACACTTTCCCACACAAAAATGTGTGAAAAAGTGATTTTTTCAGCTAAAAGTGAGGTTTGCAGGGGATTCTGGGTAAGGAAACGTTGGGGATCCACGCAAGCCATACCTCCCTGGAAGCCCCGGGTGTCTACTTTTCAGAAATGTGTGGGTTTGGTAGGTTTCCTAGATGGCCGCCGAGCACGGGCCAAACCCAGGTGACCTCCTTGCAAAACCAGGTGGTTTTGAGATAGGCAATTTTGAGGTCGCCTCACTACGTTGTGGGCCCTTGCCTGTCACGGGTACTTGGGCCTCCCACACAAGTGAGGCACCATTTTTATCGGGAGACCTGGAGAACGCTGGGTGGTAGGAAATTTGTGTGAGGCCAGTGATGCCACACTTTCCCACACAAAATGTGTGAAAAAGTGATTTTTTCAGCTAAAATTGAGGTTTGCAGGGGATTCTGGTAGGAAACGTTGGGGATCCACGCAAGCCATACCTCCTGGAAGCCCCCGGGTGTCTACTTTTCAGAAATGTGTGGGTTTGGTAGGTTTCCTAGATGGTCGCTGAGCACGGGGCCAAAACCCAGGTGACTCCCTTGCAAAACCAGGTGGTTTTGTGAAAGGCCATTTTGAGGTCGCCTCACTACGTTGTGGGCCCTTGCCTGTCGCGGTACTGGGCCTCCCACACAAGTGAGGCACCATTTTATCGGGAGACCTGGGGAACGCTGGGTGGTAGGAATTGTGTGAGGCCAGTGATGCCACACTTTCCCACACAAAAATGTGTGAAAAAGTGATTTTTTCAGCTAAAATTGAGGTTTGCAGGGGATTCTGGGTAAGGAAACGTTGGGGATCCACGCAAGCCATACCTCCCTGGAAGCTCCGGGTGTCTACTTTTCAGAAATGTGTATGTTTGGTAGGTTTCCCTAGGTGCCGGCAGAGCTAGGGTTCACAAACTACAGCTAGGCACTTTGCCAAAAAGGGTCATTTTTCACTGCGAAATTGAGGTGTGACCACGTTGCGTTTTGCGCCGTTTCCTTTCGCAGGCACTAGGCCGACCCACACAAGTGAGGTACCATTTTTCTCGTAAGACTTTGGGGAACGCGGGTGCATGGAAATTTGTGGATCCACGCAGATTCCAGAACTTTCCACCACAGAAATGTGGGGAAAATGTGGTTTTTTGACAATTTTTTATGTTTGCAAGGGATTCTGGGTAACAGAACCTGGTGGGAGGCAGTCAAGTCACCCCATCCTGGATTCCCCTGGGTGTCTAGTTTTCAAAAATGTATAGGTTTGCTAGGTTTCCTAGGTGCCGGCAGAGGTAGGGTTCAAAAACTACACCTAGGCACTTTGCCAAAAAAGGGTCATTTTTCACTGCGAAATTGAGGTGTGACCACGTTGCGTTTTGTGCCGTTTCCTGTCGCAGGCACTAGGCCGACCCACACAAGTGAGGTACCATTTTTCTCGTAAGACTTTGGGGAACGCGGGGTGGGTGGAAATTTGTGGATCCACGCAGATTCCAGAACTTTCCACCACAGAAATGTGGGGAAAATGTGTTTTTTGGACAATTTTTTATGTTTGCAAGGGATTCTGGGTAACAGAACCTGGTGGGAGGCAGTCAAGTCACCCCATCCTGGATTCCCCTGGGTGTCTAGTTTTCAAAAATGTATAGGTTTGCTAGGTTTCCCTAGGTGCCGGCAGAGGTAGGGTTCAAAAACTAAAGCTAGGCACTTTGCCCAAAAAGGGTCATTTTTCACTGCGAAATTGAGGTGTGACCACGTTGCGTTTTGCGCCGTTTCCTGTCGCAGGCACTAGGCCGACCCACACAAGTGAGGTACCATTTTTCTCGTAAGACTTTGGGGAACGCGGGTGGGTGGAAATTTGTGGATCCATGCAGATTCCAGAACTTTCCACCACAGAAATGTGGTGAAAATGTGGTTTTTTGACAATATTTTATGTTTGCAAGGGATTCTGGGTAACAGAACCTGGTGGGAGGCAGTCAAGTCACCCCATCCTGGATTCCCCTGGGTGTCTAGTTTTCAAAAATGTATAGGTTTGCTAGGTTTCCCTAGGTGCCGGCAGAGCTAGGGTTCAAAAACTACACCTAGGCACTTTGCAAAAAAGGGTAATTTTTCATTGTGAAAATGTGGTACGTCCACGTTGCATTTTGAGCCATTTCCTGTTGTGGGCACAAGGACTACCCACACAAGTGAGGTACCATTTTTATCGGGAGACTTAGGGTAACACAGAATTGTAGAGCAACTGTTATTACCTATTGACTTTCGATGCATTTCTGCCTTCCAAATGAAAGACAATGTGTAAAAAATAAGTCATTTTGAAAAATGACCTATAATTCTCATGCTAGTATGGGTACTCCCAATTTCGGAAATGTGCAAATATCTACTGTTTATAAAATCTACATTTTGTTCCCATTTCAGAAATACATAGGTGTCTTTCATAACAATTTTTCCATGTATACATTTTCCCAAAATAATTGCTATATACCCGGTACTTAAAAAAAAATCATTGCAAGATGTTGCTCAATTATTGGCTCTGGGTTCGTCGGGTTCTTGGTGAACCTACAAGTCCTATATATCCCCACAACCAGAAAGGTCCAGCGGATATAACGGTATATTGCCTTCAAATAGCTGTCATAATTAGAAGAAGTTACGGGTGAAAACGTTGACACAAATGGCTGTTTTTTTCAACTAATTTTCAATTTTTCCTTTATTTAACTGTTAGTTTCTATAAGGAAAAATTTAAGGATCTACACAAATGACCCCTTGCTGAATTCAGAATTATGTCTACTTTTCATAAATGTATGGCTTTCCAGGATCCATTATTGGTTTCATACCCATTTCTACCATTAACTGGAAGGAGGTTGAAAGCACAAAAAATAGCAAAAATAGGCTATGTCCCAGAAAAATGCCAAAACTGTGTAAACAAAGTTGGTTTTCTGACAAAAGTCTGCTTCTCCCTGAAAGCTGGGAAGATGGTGATTTCATCCCCACAACCCCTTTTTTGATGCCATTTGCAGGGAAAAATCAAGACGCTTTCATCTGTAGCCCTTTTTTCGCCTTTTTCCCCAAAAAAACAAAATTTAGCTGTATTTTGACTAATTTCTGGGTCCCCTCCAGGGGAATCCACAAACCCTGGGTACCTTTACAATCCCCATGATGTTAGAAAAAAAGGACGCAAATTTGGCATGGATACCTTATGTGGTCAAAAAGTTACAGGGGCCTAAGCGCGCACTACCCCAAATAGCCAAAAAAAGGCTTAGCACAGGAGGGGAAAAGGCCTAGCAGCGAAGGGGTTAAGTCAGGGAAAGTACCAAGTGACTGATAATAGATTCTGGAGCAAGCCAGGTGCTGGAGAACTATAATATCCATGGCATTGGAATGATACCCTACATAGGATAGGACTTTTAGTGCTCATTTTCTGTGTCTGGGGCTACAATGCAAGGCGTGGCACAGCAGTCCAGGACAGGAAAAAAGAAACACTGTCCCATATGTATTGGGAAAGGGGGCATGCATTTTTTCACTTTCCTGAATTCAACAAATACAATGTCACTTGGCCAAACCATGCTGCCACATGATAACACTTTAAGCAAACAATTGCCTCTATCAAGGCAGGGAACTCTAACTTTAGTTGGCAGGTCATCACAGAGCTGGTGGAAACAGGGGTTCACAGCTCATCTGATAAATACTAATGGACTGCCGTAGTGCATAAACACAGTTAGTACACTTCATTGCCATTTACAAGCATGAGCAGTAGTACTCCAGTAATAGTACTTCATGGTATGTCAAATGTCTGTTCACAAAGCTATTGTTGAAGAATTACATTTATGCCTGTCCAATCTCCCCAGTGTGGAGTTCTCCACCAACTGTGGAAAGAAATCTTTAAGTGTAAACAAATTGCATAGGTGCAAATGTAGGGGTAGCAAGTATGGGTGGCAGGAAAATGGGGAACATCTAGTATAAAGTGAGGGAGGAAACAGAAAATGAAGGAGGGAGGCATATAGGACTGTGCAAATTCATATCTGCAAAAGTGCAACATACTTGTAATTCCCTGAGGTTACATATAGAATTATAGATGGGTAACAGTGAATTACAGGGATGTTGTTTTTACCGAGGGGTTCTGTGGGACATCATATAGAGAAGAGTGAGGTTCAAGTTGTCTGTGATGTCACTCAGAACCCCAAGGTGAAACACTTCCCCATCATTTTCTTTTAATCCAGCTATAATTTTCAGTTATGTACTGTCCCTAAACTCATCTGCCCTACTTTCATCTGTTACATAGGGGCAGAGGAGGCATGGCAGAGCCATACATAACATGGCCTCTCCCCGACACAAATGAGAAAAATTTATAATTTGTCTGCCATCCTTAACAAGTCCCCTCCGCCTTTCTTGTTGTCCTTCCCCCTCCTTCACATGTGCTTTCTGCTTTCAGTCAAATTAGCCAAGCAGTGCTGCGCTCACAAGTTCTCCAAGAGCCCTTTCAGATTGGCCTGGAAGACCTTTATGACCTAGCAACAGAGGGTATCATTTTTGTCATCAACTGTTCGTATGTAATAGCTGTGAATTACCAGTTTTAGAATCTGGTGCAAATGATAGGGGCGCTCTATGAGAGCCCTGCATAACATACACATCTAATCAAATCAAACCACTGCTCAAACAGTCTCAAATGCACACCAGCCAAGTTTTGAAGTAAAATTTCACACAAGGAGTCTGACAGTTATAGTGGAAGGCAGTAACACAGAAACCAATGCAGGCAGGTAGTACTTCAACCAACACAAAGGCAAACACAAAAATATTCGAATGTATACAGAAATCTCCAAAAGCACAGTCAAAATGTAAACATAACTGATTCATATACTTAAAAAATGGCCTTAAAACACATGCACACACAAAGATAACACAATCAACACAGATGAAAATAAAATGTCTCTCCTCCCAATATTAAAAAAGACATACTAACAGTAAAGCCCTCAATAATCCCATGCCAAACATTTTCCATCTACATACACAACATCACACCCATTAGGTGTATTTGGAAAAATAGACTGTAAGTTCTTACATGTACCCTACATACCTTAGCAGTACAATTATGAAAAAGGTTTCCCAGTGGGACATGGGAGGTGCCTAATTTTGCCTTCAACTGGCTTTTAAATCGTGGATGTTGATGCAGCAGCAGGCACATTAAAAAATGAGAAACATCAGAGTCCTGGCAGTGCGCCTGTAGAAAAATGTGATAGGTTTTATGACGTGTTGATATGAAAAATGTCATAGATTAGGTTAGTACATTCGATACACAGAGAGAGTCACACAAATATGCAGTATAGACAACAGACAGGATCAATAAGATTCAGATGGTCCCACATTATGAATGACCTAGGATCACAGATGCTCCTGATCAATGGATTACATGGAATGAATTTCTGCTCGGCAGGATGTTCCTGATATGGGTTGGTGGGTGGGCCATAGTGTAGTCACCAGGAGACGTTGGCTTACTGCAGCTGTGAAGAAAGACGCATAAAGACCAGTATATTTCTTAGGACCCATCAGCATGGAGGGGTGGGAATATATTAATGGATGTCAGTCACTGAACATCTTCAAAGTTGTGTACAAACAAAAATATACTGAGAAGAATTAACAGTATAAGACAGTTTAATTTCGTATGATGACTTCTTTTATTCGCAAGTGGAATATATTTTCCAAACTTCCAACACGTGTTTCGCACACTCAGTGCTTCTTCAGGGCTGTTACAAACAAAGAAAATTATATATATGAATACCAACTTAACATTATTACACAAATGCATAAATATATCATATATACATCTAAATCAACACAATTGGTGTAATATCTTCCTCTAATTCATAAGTTTCCTCTTCATCTCTTATCTGACAATCTGTGAAGGAAAACCTTTGGTCTCAGTGTGTAATAAGACAGTTTTTTGATCTCTCTACATATACATGACATTTCATCATACCCCAGAAGTGCTGAGTTAATGGGCTGGCCATTATTCCTGATACCCACTACTGTATGATTGTTTATCTTCAAAGTTGAGACCTGGCTGACAGCTGACACAGTGGCACAAAGGTAGATACAGTGACAAAATATATGAAACTATATCTGTAAGCAATGGGGACATGTGCACTGAGCAGGTTGCGAGGAGACATTATCATTTACTTGCCATTGATCTATGGTAGTGTGCGTTACTTTCAGACATGAATTACTCTGCTATGTCAAATCAAAGATACTCTATGTATCATACACTATATTCCAAATTGGTTATGTGCAACAGGATCAAGAAAATGTTATTGGCTTTACATGTGTCAGTTTTGCCTTGGGAACCTTGAAATCAACGGTAATGGTGTATACTGTGTACTGAGAATGTAGATATCAGATATGTCTGTTTGCCCTTGACATCAAGTACTGACACATTCATAGAATGGGTTCGTTTGTGAGTGATTGATTTACAGACATGCATGAACAATTACAGGTTGGAATGGATGTTGACTTGCCACGATGTGTGAGAGATCAGTCTACATGGCAATGCACTCAGGGCCACAACAGTTAAGTTGACTGGGTCTGAAAGATTTAAAAATCTAAATTACAAGATAATATGAAACACCTGTGAGCCACCTGCGTTGACATTGATCCTATACAGGCAGAACATTGTCTTGACACATGCAGATTAGCTTTAATTAGAGCATGGGTTAGATGGAACAACATATCTGCCAGGTTGCCTCCTCTCATTCTGCCCATTTTTTATGCTCTCACATTGCACAACATCCAATCTCAAATTATTGAAAGAGTTGGTGACCTCATGCCACAAGGCCACCTTCTTTACTCTACAGAGGATTTGTGAAGATGGAATATGAGTTCCCTATAGTGGAATCCACAAAGCTGACCACCATATCTCTCTCTTCCTCAGTAAAGTTACTCATCTTGAGTGGGATGGTCTGTATATTAGGGGCTGCTGCAACCCTCTTGTCCCATGATTCTGTCTGACACAAGTGGAAGAGAGCATAGCTCAGAGGGTGGCCTGCATCAATGTGCTTCCAACTTTAATAATTGACTGGAGTGAGTGATTCTGCTCAGATATTGGCTTCTTCAGTGTTCTGTGGTATTCGTAGTTCTAGGTTACTTAGTTATAAAACTCTGCCTACCTGTAGTAAGCTAAACTTAGCATTATTGCTAGTAGCATTAGAGTCATATTTAGAGGCGCATGTTTTTCTACCCCTCATTTACATGGTTGGCAGATGTGAAGACTACGTTTATGTGTGTTTTAATTTTTTTTTTAGAGCTCTACCCAAGCAGAGAGGTCAGCACAGCAGTAGGTGTACTACTATTCATGCATTGTTTACCATTCAGGGAATTTGTTTATAATTTGACTCAGTGCATTAAAAGTTAGGTAAAGTCTGATTTAGAACATCTAAAATTATAGGATTCAAGCATTTGCAGTTATAACTTTTTTAAATTCCTTAGGTTGCTGTATTGTGCTCAATTCTGCCCAACGAAATCCACAAATCTCAATTAGATACACACAAGCCAAGTCACAAGGAACATTTTTTAAATATATAATATAATTTCATTCATTTTCATGCCATGCCCTGGCAACCCCTTGTGTCAGACTATTGCATGTCTGTGCCTGCAATGTATTTTTAAATATGTCACAAGAGTGTAGATAGGTCTCTCAGCAGATGTGTGAATAGCAGCAGTGCGGATGATCAAAACATCTCAAGGGAGTTTGGGTCAGTTGAATTGGCAGTTTTTCATTTGACCTACCTGTCCAGATCTGTCAATTTTAGATAATTTAAAGGATATATCATGAAATGTTCTGCCCTCCTTGGTGGGGAATTTCTCAAGTAACTACGATTTTCTCCATTTTAAAAAGACAAAGTGGCCTCTGACGTAATGCTACATTTTACCTGAATCCTTTTCCCAGTTTTGAACTATTGTTGCGTAAAGATTTCTTTGAATAAACAACACAAAATTCGGTTGTGCAGATGACTACTACCAACCATTATTGCCCTCTAATGTACTTTACAAGCACATTATGCTCTGTGAAACATATCTCATCAAGGTTTATCCAACATTCCTTTGAGTTCCAATGGACTCCTTGAAGAAACAGGAGAACGCCACCCAGCTCTAATTGGACTTACTCAATCCCTGGTTTATACTCCTTGTTTGCCTCTCCCCTCCCATCTACAAACCATATGGAGGATTCAATATTATAACATCTATCTTCAAACATACTTAAGAGTCATCCATGCAGTACCCAAGCAAACAGCTCTCCTACCCAATGCAAATCACTCAGAGGTAGCTATTAGCTACATGAAACACTACACTGAGCTTTAAAAAATAAATAAATAAACTTTCTTAATGCAGGGTGATGCTCCCAAAGGTGTTTAGAAAAAGAAACATTCAGTAATTTTTAGATTTCAGCTATAGGCCTGTACTTGACTGATGTGATTTCTCTGGAGTTGGACTTATATGGGTTGCAACTTACAGCAACAATTATATGCCATATATTAGGTGGATTGACCAATTACAGAATATAATCAGAATATAATCACGTGAACTTCAAACACCTACCCTACACATCTCTTCGCATCTTGAACATTGATGGAGTCTGGGACAGTAATAGACCCAAGCTTAGTAAAATATGGTAAACATGCCTAAAAAATAAACTGTCCCCTGAACCTTACCTAAAATGCGGCCAAGAAGTTTAAGCACAGGCTTCTATAAGCCCACCCTGAAACCCAGATCTCTGACCCACATTTCTGCACAAAAAAGGTGCTATCACATGTGATCTCATCCTCTATACAAAAAGAAGGGCACTCTTGAGGAAAGTCCTACTCTCTCTTCTCCAGATCTCTGCGTCCAGGAAAACTCTCCATGGCTCAAGATTCTTGGTAACCCCCTCTTCAGCCTACAAAGCAGAAGTCACCATCTCTATCTACAATAGTGGGATAATCCTAACCCAAGCCTCAGATCACAACCCAGAGCTATTTGAAAATATTTTCCCCATTATCAAAAAAGCTGCAACCTCGAACATCCCCTCCCCCTCTCAAGGCAGCTATAAACAGTCTCACAATAGACATTCGCCTTCAAAGTGATCCGAGTCAATCCAAATCGCTTGCGACACCACACCACATTCCCGCCCCACTCTCATGGCGAACCACATAGCCATGGTAACGATTTACCTACCCTAACCTTACCGCCCACCCTTCCTCCGTTACAATCCACTGAAGTCCCAATGACTAATCCCATCATCACAGACCACAAACATTCACTGACCTTACCCCCTTCACTTCACCTCACCCTAACCCCCTATGAGCTAATCGACAGCCCACTGATCCCTTGGATCCTTCATTGCTACTCGCACATTCCCCTGGCCAACAGCAATATGTCCACAGGGATGGGTTTAACCAATTGAACCTCTTCTCAACACCACCCTCTCCCCCATACCCCAAGTTCGTTACGCTGAGGATAATCCCCCAACCTCATTGATTACTAGTCTAACTTACCAACAAAGAATTCAACCCCCTGCTCCCTCTCTCCCCTTACTTCAAGCCAACACTCCACCCTTGCACACCCTACTAGCGATCAGGATGGATGAGATTGTACAAACTATACATCAAATGAAAGACGACTTACATAGTCGTGTACATCTTACCACTAAGGCAACTACCATTGAAGGGATAAGTAAGAATATCAGTTCGACCTTACCTGATCGTGAACGATTCAACTCTCCCCCTTCTCCTCTTCCCACTCTCCCCACACCCCTCCGATCCTCAGCAGGCTCATATAGCCCACAGTGGAGTTGAAGAACATGTCCCGCACCAAATACATCCTCTAGACCTTGCAGATTTGCGGATTTGAACCAATTATCGGAGAAGATATTGACTCACTCCTACTTTCATGCAAACCGCTTCACCATGAAAAAATTGTCTACCAGAGTCAAATCCAATCGATCTTTGCAAACCCCCACAGACAAGTAAAACCCAATCACAGAATGATAAACAAGCATAACCTCAAGAAAGTTACATTTACCCAGAACTCTAAGAATATCCCTATATCCTTTCCTAAATGCATTCTTCTCAATTGCAGATTGGCGGTTAGACACGCTGCGGACCTCGCTGATCTCATCATAGCACAATATCTAGACCTTTTGATCTTGACAGAAACTTGGCTAAATGAGTCCTCGGCTCCTGCCCTCGACATTCTAGTTACTCCTAATTACGATATCATTAGACTAAAGGGTGGTAGAAGGGTGGCATGGCTTGTATTCACAGTAACAGCCTTACAGTTAAACAGTTACAGTCCCTTGCCTTCTCATCATGTGAATATCTATTCAATAGCCTCAAATCTTTTCTTACAGATCTTAACTGGGCACAAATTTGTGATAGCCCCACACACAACAAGGGGGAGATATTAGTTTTTATCATCGCAAGAGATAACTCTACCCAATTGGAATCTATCGCCCCTTGTGATTGGTCTGACCATCATCAGGCCATCTTCCAAATCACTATTCCCTCATGAACAACTAACCACACAAGTGCGCAAATCGAAAATCTGGAAAAGAGAAATGAGAAACATCGATCTCTCTGAAGTGACATCACTCAATGATAACATCCTATTACCCCCCGAGAATATGGTAGATGTACAAGAGCTCACGACCACTACAATAGGTCCATGAAAAATATTCTTGATGCAACCGTATCCCTTACAACTAAAAAGACTACCCACAAAAGTCTAGCAACCATGGTACAATGAAAGCCTCAATACTGAAAGATGCAACCTCAGATTAGCAGAAATAAAGTGGAGAGCCTCTCCAACTCTGGAACACGTCATACAGCTAAGATCTCTCAGGAATATTTATCACAAAAGCATCATAAATGCAAAAACTCATTTCTTCAGAAACCAACTCAATCAAGCCAAAAATTGCCCCAAAAACTCTTCAATCTGGTCAAGCAGCAATCTAAAGGCCTACCCAGTCTGGCCCCAATTGGTCTAAGTCTACTGCCCAATAGTGAAGAATTTGCATTTTTCTTCCTGGAAAAGACTAATGACCTGATAGCTGACCTTCACACTCCATGACAGCAAACTCATCAATCACCAAACACCAGAATCTCTTCTACTGGTACAGTTGATCTCACGCACCCTACGGATTGCATCCTCAAAAACAATGCCTCCTGGAGTTCGTTCAAAACAATTGAGCAAAACTCAATTCTCAATATGCTTTCAGACTTGAAACCCTCAAATCACTTTAGTGATCCCCTTCCCTCCACCCTCTTCAATGATATCAAAATGTCTTTTCGCCCACTCTGGACTAGGATTGTAAATGCTTCACTAAGTCAGGGTAAAATACTGGCCTGCCTAAAAGCCGGACAGGTCAGCAATATTTTAAAAAAAACAATGGCTGATCCATCCAACCTTGAGAATTTTCGCCCCATTTCCAACATCCTGATGCTGACTAAAGTTCTTGAAAAATGTCCAACTTTGTACTCACATTGACCAATTAAACCTCTTTGACTGGAACCAATCTGGTTTCCGCTCGGGACACAACACTGAATCGGCCTTGACACATAGAGTGGACAACCCCCTAAAAATGCTGGATCAAAACAAATCATGCCCTCTAATCCTCTTGGACCTCTCCTCGGCCTTTGACTCAGTAAAGCATGATTACCTACTCGATTTACTAGAGCATAGGTTGGGAATATCAGGGTCTGTCTTAAATTGGTTCAACTCATTTCTGCAAAACACAACGCAAGATGCGAAAGGTAAATCAATCCCATTCTAACACAGCGCCGGTCACACTTGGGGTCCCACAAGGCTCCTCTCTTTCCCCCACTATCTTTAACCCATTCATGGAACCACTAACAGAAATGCTAAGGGCTTCCAACATTCACTATTATCTTTACGCTGATGACATCCAATTGTACTTGAAAATGTCATCTCCTGAAGACATCCGATCCCTCAATCCTATTCTTCAAAACACCCAAAATTGGCTCTCATGCAACCATCTCAAACTTAACACTCAAAAAACTGAATTTCTCCTAATCACCCCACCCAACCAGATACACTCAACGAGAGATTGGATGAAGAATTTAACAGCATTCAATTGCACACCACAAATCATTGAGTCAGCAAAATTGCTAGGAATAGTCATTGACAAAAACCTTAATATTCTGGAGCATATTAGTGCCACCACTAAAAAAGTAAACCTGCAACTGAACACACTACGAAAACTAAAACCTTTCCTCCCTCAAAACGACTTCAAGTTGGCATTGCAAGCACTCGTAATCCCTGGACTGGAATATAGAAGCGCTACTCTCACTGGCCTGCCTAGAACTGCAATAGCCCCGTTAAGGGCCTCATTCAACTTGGCGGCAAGACTTATCATGGGGTTAAAAAGGTTCAATCACATCTCCCCTGACATGAAATCCCTCAACTGGCTCCATTGCAAAGCAAGAATTCAACTAAAAATTGCATTCATGACGCACAAAGCTCTACATTTCAACACCCCAAGTTATCTCACCAACAAGCTTGAGCTATCTGGAGGTTCTAGATCTGCCAGAAGCGCCACCACGCTTCTGCTAAAGCCACAACATTTCAACAAGAAGAAAACCTACAAAATTTAGAACTCTCTCCCCCCTGATATAAGACTGACTCCCTCCATTACCTCCTTCAATAAAAAAGTCAAACTCCTGTTGATGAACACATTCTTGGTATAGATCATCAGTTCTCTGCCACTTGAGCTATTTGTTTCTTCGACGCTGTATGTACTTTTACTATACTTATAGAGTTGTATGCCATTGCCTCATCATCGTGTAAAGCGCTCTGATACCCGCAAGGGTCAAGTTTGCGCTATATAAAACTTATCAAAATAAATAAATAAATGCTCCCACTTGTGTTAAAATTAAGTGACAAAAGTGTGAAGAAAAATATTTGGAAATAGGAAAAATATAAACACATAGTTAAGTGACATAAATAACACCGCGCTTTAGAAAATGTTCACTATATTGATTGGTTATCTGAGCGGAATCTTATAAATACACTGTACTTTCTATTATCTCACTAGGTTCTGCACATACTAGTAGGAACAGGAAAGTCTTATCCATTTTATAATACTATTTATCAGTAACTTGACGAGCATATGTAACCTACAGTTTCAATCAATAAAAGCCGGCACGGTCTGGGGAATGTAGACATTAACCTATGGGGCCCTTTACATCCCTGTAGCAGTGGAAAAGCTCTTACCATCTGCTAACGGATTTGGTGCTGGTTGGCATTTTACACTACTTATGAGCCCCTGCACAGACTCTGAAAAACATGCGCAATCGACTAATAATGCACGCAGAACTCTTGCAAAACTGCTTGTGCCATGCAATGCCCATTGTGTTGCTCCAGTTGCTAATCTGGGCACACATAAAACAACCAGCTGGTATAAAACTGATTTACATCTTGTTTTAAGCCCACATCAGCAGTCATGCCTGGATGCCACTCTTGAGATTGCTAACCTTTATTGCTATTTTTTCCTACATTTTATTTTCTGCATAGGCCTGAACGAGGGACATAAGGCAGATGAGTACAGAGGCTTGCTAGTCTGGGTTGACAGCACGCTGTCTCCAAGACCTGTTGCTTACAATATACTAGGGCCACATGTACTAAAGCCTTGCGTCAGCACCAAGACAACACAAAGCCAGAAAAGGGAATTTGCTATCCAGTGCAAAATGATTTTTGCGCTGGGAATGTACCTTTTTTTCAGATCAAATTCCACTTTGTGGGCATAGCTGGCGCTGATCAGAGTAAATACTAGTAGGATTTGATGCAAATCCCAATCTACTAGGATAGCCATACTTGGCTTTGTGTCAAAACTAACACCTCCTGGAAGCAGGTGTTAACAAGGTGAAATGTGGTTATTTCTCAAAAAACGAAGCATTGCATGTTGCAGTGCACAGCACACCTGGAGTGTGTGATCCTTCAGAGTTTGTCTAGGCATAGGACTTTGTATGGTAAGAGTTAGCTTTGGGTACATTTCCCATACCTCATACCTCTGCACCATGGTACAAGGCTGTGTGTCTCGCACACAGCCGGATTGCTGAATGTGCACCAGCGGGGGCAATGACAGCAGCAGCAGGCCATTTGTCGTTGCTATGGCTCAGAACTGTGTTTCCTCCCTTGTGTCATAGCAAACAAACTTCTCAAATACCTTCAAAACCATTTCATGTATCTGCTGGTGAATGTAAGCATTCCTAACATTAAGTACTTCTAATTGGGATCACAACCCCGGTTCCACATAGAGTGCCTTTGAAAACAAAAAACGTGGATCCTGTCTACTTCCCCTTCTGAACATTTAGACAGTAATAGAAGTAAAGTGCCCTCATCTATCTTACGTTGACGTTGTGAATAGTGGTGTTTAAAAGATATGTGAACAGCCTTTGAAGATCGAAGAGCATCTGTTATGTTGTCCATTCTGTTTGTTTACCAGTAGCTAACACATGCAACTGTCATGAGTATTTATCACAGCAGGAAATGATAGATTGGCAAAATAACATTGAAACAGAAACGTATGTTCTCAAACTGAGAAACGGGCACCAAACATGTCTATGAACTGTGCTACTATGCTTCTTAACAGTTCTTTATGGAAATAGTGCGGTGTTTTCTATTATAGATTCTCAACAATCCTACGCATATAGATTGTTCCAAGTACTACCTTTATTTCAGTTTAGAAGACTAGAAAACTTTAAAATGGAGAAAAACTTATCCTTAAACAGTTGCATCTACTTAAAAATACGTTTAAGAAAAAAATCTATCCCATTGCTCAATAGAGCAGCTACCAATTTTCGAAGAAGCCCTCACGAGATGTGAGACCTCAAACACCAGAGTCCTAGAGGTATTAGTCTTTACCAGGTCCATTGCCGATCTCAAGATTCAGATACCCATATCTCGCAGCAACTGTGGTAGCCATTTTGCCCTTGGGATTGCATACATCAGGCAAAGGAACAAGAAGTGTATCTCGCCTAAAGCCTAGTTTGGATAACTGTAGGATTTTTTAGTGGAGTTTAAAACGTTTTAACGGTAGAATGCCAACCCAACACCTAAAGTACAAAACCTTACCCAACACTGGCCCCACCTCATTCAGATGAGGTCACGCTTGGGTACACAATTGCAGTTTAGAAAACGTGTGGTCAAGCTTCCTGGGTGGGTTCAGTGGACAACGCCACCTGTAGCCAAGCTTTGTATGCAGATTTCACCTCAGACATTGTGTCAGTGGCCATGAGCTCAGGGAAGGATGAAACGTGTGGTAGGCAGTAGGACATGGTTGTGACTAAATCAGCCAAGTAATACATTACACATGAGGACTAAAACAACACACTGGTCTTTCCTGTAGTGGCCTAACTCGGGTGTCCTCCATACTCTGGCTCATCATAAAACTTAGCAAGTGAGGAGATGTCCATCATCCAACATTTAATAAGTGCTAACTTCAGATTTGGCGCAGATAGAGAAATGATGTTTACACTCACATGATTTGTAATTTAAAATCCTCTTTAATGGTGAAGTTGGATCGGCCAATGCAGGTAAGAGCGGTGGGGCGGGGTGGGAAGGGAGTCGACAGACAATGACAAGTTAAAATTAAATTAAGCAAAAAGAAAGCCGCTTAACTTGCGCTCGCCAGATCACTGACTCGGCGATGCGGCGAGCAAGGTAAGTGGTTTTCTTTTTTTAAATGTTTATTTTAACACACCGTAGTCTGTCGACTCCCTCCCCACCCAGCCACACAGCACTTACCTGCACGGGCTCCCACTCCACTCCACTCACCCAGTAACCTAATTTCTTACAGTTATGATTCCAGGGCAAGGACTCCAGAGTGGCATGTAACATAATTGGTAAGGTGTTGTATTCTTGGTCAGAAGTTTAAAGGTTAAAGAACTAATACTCAAATGGTCATATGTCTGCCTCAAGGTTTAAGTGAATCTTTTTCTTTTTGCACCACAATGTCCAACATTTTGGGGCATATTTACATAGAAGTAACGGAGCGCAGCGTTAGCCTTCTTGGCTTAACACCGCGCTCCGCCACTTCTGAAACGCAGTGCTGCACCGTATTTACAACAATACGGTGCAGCACTGCATTTCCCCCTGCGCTGACGCTAAATTTAGCTGCCTAGCACCAAAGCAGGCACATTTGCACCGTAGTGCAAGGGTGCTTGCGTTGTGGGGAATGATTGTTTATGTGGAGGAAGGTATCCCTTCATGCACATAAACAATCTTAAATGGCGATTTGTAACTTCTATCCGTGCTGCTTTGTGCAGCACACATAGAAGTTGTAACTCGTCATTTTTAAAATGATTGTTTATGTGCATGAAGGGACACCTTCCTGAACATAAACAATCATTCATGGCCTTTAGCTGTTTTTATGTGTGCTGCAGTGTGCAAAAACGAGGACTAATAAAGCATTTCTCCTTATTGCGCCCTGTTAAGACCAGGTTTTCCCTGGTCTTAATTTTGGCACTGCCCCATATTTACGCCACTCTTGTAAATATGGGGCAGCGACAAAATCAATGGGTGTTGCGGCGGAACGCCCACCACAACACCCATTGCCCACTCCTTTCATGCTAAGTATAGCGTGAAAGGGGCCTTTTATACAAGGCAGCATAAAGCTACATTAGGTGGCTTAACCCTGCCTTGTAAATAAGGCGAAGCCCATATCTGCCCCGCAGCATCAAAAAAAGTGATGTTCTGGTGGCGATAGGGGCTTGTAAACATGCCTCTCACACTTTGATAACATTTTGAATTCAAGTTCAAGAAAGTTTCCAGTAGAAACGATGTCTTGTTATTTTAAAAATGATGTGCAAATCAATAAGAGAGAGAGGAAGAGTCAAGAGGAACTAGTTCATTTCCCCTATATGAATAAATGTAATCAAAAAGAACTGGCTCATAGTTTGTAGCCTCTGGCTTGTGTTTGTGTGAAACCAACAGGTTTCTTAAGAAAACCCTCACCCACCAACCTAGTTGTGGCATGCTTCATCATCGGGTCCCACCCAAGGTGCCGAGTGCACCCTGGGTGTGCTGCGATGCCTGAACTACAGCGGAGTGGGGTTTTTTTTGTGTAGTGTGGTGCAGTGAATGTGCGTCCTTGGTCCGGGATTCCGAGGATCCCGGACCAAGGCCGTAACAGGTATTAGCAGAGGGCAGTGGACCTTGATGAACGTGTGACTACAGGGACTGCCCCCTTGCGGGATTCATGTCGTCTATGGCTAATCTACCATAATCACTACGGCACAACCTAACTAGGAGGAAACAACTGGCTACCCACCACCTTTTTTTACCGCACCTTAGCGCGTGCGACACTTTTCATGCAATCCGGTCTGAAAGACTCAACCTTGACCAGGTTATACACCTTTTAACACTGGTCCTGACGAAAGCCAGCATATTAAATAGACTGGCTGAAACATGTAGACCTACCCTTAGGATATTTGAGTCCAAACCTAAAGCTCTACACATATCCGCATCTTTTTATTTTTAACCCTGTCATAGGGCCAACTATTAAAATTAATTCATAAAAGGGACCCTAGAGATAGTTTTAACACCACATTCACGGCACCACACAACACACAAAAAAACACCCCGCTCCGCTGTAGTTCAGGCGTCGCATCACACCCAAGGTGCACTCGGCACCTTGGGTGGGACCCGATGATGAAGCATGCCACCAACTAGGTTGGTGGGTGAGGGTTTCTTAAGAAACCTATTGGTTTCGCATGAACACAAACCAGAGGCTTCAAACTACGAGCCAGTTCTTTTTGATTACATTTATTTTAAAAATGATACACCTTATTCTATATTTATATACAGTTTATTTGACAATGAATGCTTGTTACATACATCTTCACAGAAGTAAAGCCTGGATAAGAAAGGAAGTAAGAAAAGAAATAATGGAGAGAGAACAGGAACTATCACAGATAAATATTTGTCAAACTCAGGTTCAAGTTTATTTGATCCTAAATGTTTGGAGTCTTGGGTTGTTCATGTTTTTCTTCCTGCGGCAAAGTATATTCAATCTAGTGACCTTGTAACCGGGGGAGGTACATTTTCTAGGGTGTAGGGGCACTGACCCGCTTCTCAGCTAGCGTGAGGCACCAGTGCATGATCATTTTCTAAATTAAAAAACCTGCTTGTGCTCGCTTCGAAGGTTTAATGAATGATGTGAGCTCTGGGGGTAGTACAACAAGGCAGAGAGGGAGGGCCAAACCGCTGGTTATTGTAGTCACTGGCATCAACTGAAGTCCAATGCACATGTCGGGCTGGACAGGTCTATGATTGCGGCCAACTCAACATGCGCTCTTCAGGACTCATACCAGCGCTCTATTATGGCCACAGAGGGAACGCAGCAGAGCCCCCAGTCTCTTTTGGAGCGCTGAATTCACCTGACCCAGCCAATCCTTGCTTTGCTCTCATGTAGTTTTAAGAATAAAAAGCACAAGAGCAAAGCCTGAATTAGTTTGGGCACTCAAGCTTCTCCCTGTGGTTCGTGCCTTCAAGGGAGCGCAGGGGAGGGGTGATTAAGGACATGACCAATGGCTGTGTGGCTTTATTGTAAAGCCACACTGTCATTTGGTATGTTTCTGTGGTGGCACAATGCCGCTGATTTTTCCACTCATGCACAGCGCCAGGGACCGCATTGTGCATGAGAGGAGTGGGGATTAGCAGTCGCCATGCATCGTTGTTGCTGGCCCACACTCATAGCAGGAGTGAGTATGCTCAAGGCCTGTATGATGTTAAGACTCAGCAGTGGCCCCGTTGTGACATCCGTGATTCACAGGTAATAAACTTGTATTACATGTTTTCTGTGGTACACATACGCTGCTGCAACTCACAGAAGCATATTATTTTCAAATCCCCAAAAAAGCAGGAGCATTTCAAACGAGCCCAAAAAATAGTGACTGTACTTTCTATGCAACCGCACTACCCAGGCCCGGAACCATCTGAGTCTCTGCCCCCTCTGATAATGATGTAACTTTTCTATATATAGAGTCTGCTTTCCTTTCCTGCTACAACTTCTATGCAGCCTCTGTCTGCAAAGACACTTTGAACAAGCTCATTTATATTTTTTGGAAAGTTTCTTACATATTCTAGTGTAGTTGTGAAATTAGGCAAAGTTATGTATCTGGTATTGTATACAGGCACTTAGCCAATTTCAGCAGAGTGCTACACATTGCATTATTAATCAGCAATAATAATAATACAAAATTTCCTATAAACTAATGGTTTTAAGCAACATAATGTCGGTGTCTGCCAAACGCATGGAACATATGTAGGCAAGTACATATTTACACATGTACACACAAATATTCTTGCATTGTGTGAGTCTAGGCAAATCTCTTAATCTCCCTGGACCCCTGAATCAAGGGAACTCGTAACATGGCCTGTTTCTCTTGTAAAGCACTCTATTGTCCTTAGGCTAGGATCTCGCTAAAAAAAAACCTGTGAAAAAATGAACACCTAGTGGACATATATTATAGACACATGGTCCCTCGTCTACGGGCTGCACCACACGCCTGTCTCCCTGCACGTTGCAGATACAGCACAGTTGGCATATAGAAGCGCGGATGTTACCATGAGATGACACAGCTTGCTTCACTTGTATAGGAATCTAAATATTGTTTCGGGCAAAGAGTGGGGGCTTTCTTTGATGGAAAAGTGTGCATTGCCATCTTCAGCAGTTATGCAGTTGCCATATGGTGATCTCGTAGCACTTCCCTCACAGCTTGTGTAATGCATACATGAAGCGCTTCGAGTCCCGAATGCTCATTTCACAGTTTTATATTTTCAGAGTTTGTTTACAGAGAAGGCATTGTCAGAACAAACCATTAGGAGAAAAGCCACATACTCACTAAGAAAGTATTTAATTAAGAGGGTGTGCGCCTGAAAATACAGGGTAGACACCAGTGACTGCACAACGTTATGAAATGTTATGTTTCTTCATGTGTGTCTTGTTTATCCAGCCCTGGTTTTACCCTTCACATTCTGGTAATATATCTGGCAACTATATCTGTAAACACACACACACTGCTGCTCAATGCTAGAGATAAGGGAACTAGATCGTCAGTGAGGAGCAGTGGCCCATGGGGTGAAGTCTCCTCAAGTCACTACATACATGGAACAACACACGTGTCACATCGAGTTCTTTTTTTTAAGTTCTAAAAGTAAAGTTTATTAGGCAGGAACAAGGGAAATAACAGGTAGCAGGTTCAGAATATATAACAATGTATTGAAAACATTTGAACAATAATAAGATAGAACAGGAACATTTTTGCAATTATATGCAGAAAAAAGGATAAAAAGGGGAAGGAAATAGAAAATAGAAAGGGCAAAAAATATAGGCACTTCTTATGTAATGAAATTAGCATAATTATAAACAGAAGTGGAATTACAAAAATCATAGAGTACATATTATCTGGGAAACAAAAAAGCAAAACATATTACTATTAGTATGGAAGCTCTAAGAAGAAAATAATATATTCAAGGAGGTTTAGATACTTCATCTGTTAAGGGTTGATGTCTGAAAGTCTTAGAAACTGAGGAATCTAGAAAATTGGTTACTGGAGACCAGAGATTGGTTACTGTTTAATAGTAAGAGACATTGGGACAGTATACGCACTATCTAGTCTGTGATTATACCGAACACCATACCACCATGCTTGAAAGGAGATATGCAGCGCATTCTTCCAATTTTTAGTAATCTGTTGAAATGTGACAGCAATTAATAAGTCTACAATTTGTATATTGAAAGTACAACAATGCCAATCATCAGAAAGACTACCTAAAATAAATTATTGAAAGAAAATGGTATATGTGTATGAAAAATAGAGTTCACTTGTTTCCACACTTGTAACCAAAATTGATAGGTGGTGGGACATTCAAATAAAATATGTTAATATCAGAAATTGATGCAGAACAGGACCAACTAGACGATGAAGTGGCGCTATCAAATTTGTGTACAGAAGCAGGAGTGATTAGAAGGCGGTTATAAATAAAAAAGAGTATTTGACTTGTGTTTACAGCATGTGATGTCTTGCGAATTTTAAACCATAATTTGTTGCAAAAGGAATAGGAAAGGAGTTGTGAAGATCTGCTTCCCGTTCTCAATGGGGGGAGAGGTAAGGTGGGTATATATATGAGAAGCAGTAGGGGCATTTAGCAGTAATGTTGGTATAGGTGAAATAGGAAGAGGGGAAATGGGTACCGAATACAGTGAAAGGTATGTGGTAGAAATAGAAGAGATCAGTGACTGAAATTTGTGTTGATATGAAAGAGGGAAGTGAAAGATGGATTGAGCCTGTGAAAAGGAGATAAGTGAATGATTATATATCAATTGATGAGTCCATAATAGACCTTTATCTCTCCAGGCTTTCCAAAAGATAGTTTTAATATTAATTTTGATGAATGTATTATACCAGATCGAGGATTGAAAGAAATGATCTAGAGGTGGAAGAGAAGAAATATAAAATGGACGTAATATTCTGCAAGCATTTTTGAGATTAGGAAGAGACATGGAAGAAGGGTGCTGAGTAAAGAACAATAATTCTGCAAAAGAGAAAGGTTGAATAAAAGATAACTCCAATTCTGACCATAAGGAAAAGGGAATTGTGGGTGGGCCATCTGAAAATATATTGACTGTTTTAAAAAGAAAGCATTTTGATAAGACTGAAAATGTGGAAAAGTAACTCCCCCTTGCTGCTTTTGTCTTTGTAATTTGGACAAAGATATAACATGCTTTTTATTATTCCATAAAAATGCAGTGAGAATAGAATAATTATTTTTAAAATTACAGGTGGGAAAGTTAATTGGAAATGCCGAAAGATAAAAAGAATGATGGGGACTAACATCATCTTAATAGAATCTTACCTACCCCACCAGGAGAGAAATAGGAGATTCCATCTTGAAGTATGGTTAGATAAAGTAGACAGCAAGGTAGTAGTTTTGAGTGATATAGTGTCTTTTATAGAAGTAGTGAACCAAAGGTGTAAATATTAAATTTTTTTGGGGCTCCAAAGAAATCCTGAAGGGAGGAAATCATGCTTGATACACCATTTGTTAAGTGGAAGGATTTCACAGTTGTCAGGATTAAGTTTATAACCTGAAAGTGATGCAAAAGTGGAAACAGCATTTAAAAAGGGTTGTAAAGAAAAATCAGGAAAGGCCAAATATAAAGGAATATCATCAGCATAGACTGAAAATTTAATTTGTATATCTCCATATTTGAATCCTTGTATGGCACTATTAAGACTGAAAATGGCTTAATAGTGGAGAGCCCGTCCGCCATCCGGAAATCCTTCAGTACTCCCCCGGCCGCCTCTTCACGACCGAGGGAGTACGATGGCAGTATTTCACTGCCTTTTCGTGCCAGTCTTTCCGGCACGAAAAGGCAGTCGGTAACTGTCTTTGGGGGCCCCCATTAGGGCCCCCATGGGTGCGAGGCCGCCGAATGGCGGCCTGGGGGCACCTAAGGTGCCCCTCTGTTGATCCCTGCACCCGGTGGCAGGCACCTTGGGGTGCCGGCTACAGGGTGCAGGGATGAACTGCACCCTGCTTTCCACAATGCAAGCATGCATTCCGCTTGGAATGCATGCTCCCATTGTGTAGTATACGAGTGCGACCGAACAGGGTTCGGTCGCATCGTACTTGCAGGGCCATAACCGACGACAGCAGGTCGGTCGGTTACGGCTCCTGACCGATGTCGGACGGACCTGAGTCCATCCGACATCGGAATCGGCCCCTAAGTTAATTAACTTTTCCCCAAAACCAAACCATGAAAGTGGAGAGATTAACATTTTCCAGTGTATCCGATCGAAAGCTTTCTCAGCATCCAAGGAAATGGCTGCTAAAGAATGTTTATAAACTTTAGAATTACTCAGAACATCTAAGAAAAGCCTGGTATTTTCAGAGAGTTGTCTACCTTCAACAAAACCTGCTTGCTCATAACCAATTAAGTTGGGGAGGATAGGATCAAGGCGTAACGCCAGAATATTGGCAAAAATCTTATAATCAGAATTAACTAAGGAAATAGTTCCCTAATTTTTGCATAATTTATGATCTTTATTATCATTTGGTATAAGGCATATTAAGGCTTCTTGAAATGTCCTGGTAGCAGAATTGGAAGAAGTAAAGAAAGTAAATAATCGATATAATTTAGGGATTAATTGTTTAGAGAAATGGAGGTAGAATTCAATAGGAACACCATCAGGCCCAGGAGCTTTACCTTTTTTAATAGAGTAAATGACAGTACGAATATCATAAGTTGTGAAATCAGAATCAAGGGAAGAAAAATCAGTGTTTAAATCAAATTCCTTATGGATAGAAAGAAGATATGAGCTAATATCAGATTGTAGAGGACCTAACTCTGCGTATATTGATTTTGATAGAATTTAGTTAATTCATTAAGGAAATCATTGTCTCTAAAAAGAGGCATGGAATCATCTCTTAAAATTGTTTCTATTTTAGTTTGCTCTTTTTTAATTTTAAGACAATTTGCTAAGATTTTCCCTGCTTTATTTTGACCACCATAGTATCTGTACCTAGAATTAAGGAGATAAGAGTTATCCTCTTCCGTGGAGAGTTTATTTAAATCAAATTTAGCCTTAATTAAATTATCTAATCACGCCTTAGATTCGGATATGAAGTGGGATTGTTCTAAGGCTTTCATTTGTTTCAATAAATCTAGTGCTTTGTTTTAATCTATTTTCTTTTTGGTGAAAACATAAGTAATGATAAAACCTCTAGAAGCAGCTTTGAATGTATCCCAAATAATTAGAAATGACAAGTCAGGAGATTCATTCAGAGCAAACAATTCTGTTATAAAGGTATCAAAGCATTGTGTGAAAGAGGTATCCAATAAAAGAGAAATATTGAAGCACCAACATCTAACTTTGGGGGGAAGGGGAAGGAGGTCTAGATCTAGAATTACCGGTGCATGATCAGAAATTAAAATGATGCTTATCTCAGCTCGCAAGATGTGTTGAGATTAGGGTTTAGAAGCAAAAAGGTGATCAATCCTAGACTGAGAGAAATGTACAGGGGAGAAAAAAGTATATTCTTGTAAACAGGGGTAGCAAAATCTCCAGGAATCAATAAGGGATCTTTGTTTGATGGCTGTGGTTAATTGTTTGTGAATATAGGAAGGGACAAAAGAAGACTTGGAGGAGCGATCTAAAAAAGGATCCATTATCAGATTGCAATCCCCACCGAAAACTAAACAGTCATCAGGAATAGACATCAGTTTGGGTGTAATTGAGGGCCAAAATGATTTATCAGGATGTGTGGGTGCATAAATATTAAAAACAGATATTGGTCTTTTGTTTACTTGTAATCTTACAATCAGACATCGACCTTCTTGATCTGATTCTTGTGATAACACAGTAACATCCAAAGATTTTTTACACAGAATTACAACTCCATTACATTTCCCATTACCTGGTGAGAAAAATGCACATACCACCCAATGTCTAACAAGTTTTTTGGTCTCCAATTCAGTAACATGAGCTTCCTGTAACAAAGCAATATCAGCATTTAATTTGGCTAAATGAGTAAGAACGCTTTGTTGTTTAATAGGTGAGCCTACCCCTTTTACATTCCAAGTAATAATGCGTAAAGTCATGAATAAAGAATTACAGTGAAATTAGCGTACTCTTTAAGTAAAGAATAACAATTACGTAAATTGTTTAATCAAGCAAAAAATAAAACCATGCAATTCTTAGCAGAAAGAGAAATATAACAGAAAATAGCACATTGACAGAGAAGGAGCAAGATGAAGCATACAAAATATAGAAGAGAGAAAACATAGGAGAGAGTATGAAAATAGAAGGAAAGAAAAGGAAATTCAGATAGAGAAAAGAAAACATGAAAAGGATAAAACAAATAAGGATGTTGACAGAAACAAAATAAGACAAAAGACATACCAAATACCAGCACAAAATAATCGGAAGTGGTGCAACCACAAAAGGGAAGATGACAACAACTGGGGTCAAGAGGCAGCCGGGGGGAGACATCCAGACCATAGATATGGGTATAAAAATAGGAAGATTTGCTGGACACAACACAAAAAGAGGGTATTTGACAGCTGCCACAAAGCTCCGTTAGCCTGCCGCCATCTTCAGTGGGTGCTAAGCCATGCCCCCATCACAGCGAGTTCTTACCAGATGGGAAGCAGACACAAAGGTGGAGTGCAGCACCCTGAGTGCAATGAACAATCTTGTATTCCCATCTCAACGCAAAACAAGTATGAGTTGTTCTTCATTCCACACGCACAGTCTAGTCGAGAAAATAAGTATATCATGCTCTGTCTAGCGCAAAAAAGACAAATTCTCTCTCTCAAGTCCTTTGCCACTTTGTAAATTAATGTAGCTGTCAATGCTCACTCACCAATCATTATTAATATTATTATTATTATTATTTATATCATTATTATGATTATCAGATGACACTGAATCATATTGTGGTGAGAGGAAAAGAGTCAGAGGGCAATGCAGACGAAACAGTTAAATTGACAAAAATTAGACTGTCCCCAAGAAGAAACGTATTGCACCAGAGAGGAGGATTAAAATGCCTGCCGCCTTAATTGGCAACAATATTTATTTTGTAAAATCGAAGCACTTCCTGCTCTGGGTGGTTTCTACTGCCACAGAGGTTAGTTCATCCTAAACATAACAATATGCCATGAGGAAAAAAAATCACAGCTCAATTATTAGGAAAAACCTATTGAATAAAAAGACTACACATTCACACATGCTTTATATGCCTTCCTGCTTTCTCACTAAATTCTTTATTAAAAATTTGCGTTAAAATGCAACATTTGCCACTTTTCTCCAACATTTTCTCAGGGTTAGAATCTCCCAGAATATCCCATGTGGGTAGGGCTAGCTCGCTTCGCTTGCTACTCATCCCTAACTATTATGCCACACCACTTTGAAATGTCACCAGCCACCACTGCGTGTAACTGCCTTAAACATTGGTAATGACTGTCAGGCCGAACAAGGCTGGCAGAAGATAATTTTAAGCATGTTGCTAAAGTGTGGTGGTCTTGTTGTCATTTTAGTGCTGGGTTCAGTTTGTTCGAGGACTTTGGGCCTCCTGAACTGAAAGATTTTCCAACATACTCTTTTAGTTATATGGGTCTTGAGTTAATCTTTTGTCCTTTGCTCTTCTCAGGTTTTTGATTGACTTGTAGTAGTAGATGAGCTTTCTCAGATATAGCAGTGCTTCTGTCCCATGCAGAATGTGGGTTGTGCAGAGTATCTTATAAATAACACTGTTTAAGTGGTAGCTCATGCAATGATTTAAGAGCTGGTGAAATATGCACCTCTCACTTTAAGCCTAAGGCTGTATGATTCTATGTCATTGTAAGTTGTCTATAGAGTCTGCTGAGCAGTCCCATAAAATAACACCTAGGCCTGGACTTCATGTTGGAAGATTAGCATTTATGTGATAATGCTGATTTTATGAAGCTGACTGTGCATGCTCACTGAATTCACTTGTGGCAGGAGAGAGAGTATTGTGTTGAAGATGATAATGAGGATTCTAGTTTTGTTATTTGGGATTTTGGTGGTTGCCCAGCATTGTTGACCATTGGAAAGGTTACTGTCACGGAATGTCTTTGAACCTAAAAATCTCTGTCTTCGGTCTGTTAATGAACAAGCTGTTTTTCCTGATCTATTACTGCAAATGATTATGCAGATCATTATATCTTGGTGATTTCCACTTACACTCCAGGACAGAGCATGACCTGTGTTCGTATTTGAAAGTACATCAAAAATGCTCAGTGGTGTCAGAAAGGGGATCATGTCTCTGCAAGAATGCCCCTTCCTTTGGAAGATGCTGCAAAATACATGTATGATGTTTCAAAGTATTAGGTCTAGCTTACCAGTTGCACTGAGACCTTGTAGAACTGATTTATTACTGGGCTGTCCCGTTAATACCCGTGGTATCTTGAGTATTTTTAGGAGCATTCGGGATTATGATAGTTCATTGTCAAACCGTATAATCAGCTATTTGCACGTCATGTAAAGTCATTTTGCTGCAAACTGAAAGTCATGGATTTTATGACTAGTTTTAATGTATTAAATGTACTAAATTCATTAAAAAGTATAGCAAGATGAAAAATATTAAAAACATTACAAAGAAAATAAAAACTGTAGATTAAGCTGCTTATTTCGAGTACGGCAGTCCTGGGACCACCGTACTCGCGGCAGCTGTCCAACCACTGCTCTCCAGGCACTGTATTCCAAGTGCGGTGGTCAGTCCACAACCAGCCTGCTACAACACTTCCGGCACTGCCAGGATTCTGGATCCTGTAGTGCTGGTGGTATGTAAAGTAAGGAGGAATGGAAGCAGTGCCGATCCGGGCACTGTCATCCATATTATGAGTTGCCCTTCCGCAAGCCTGCGGAAAGGCAAGGAGGGGGCCCCTAACAGGGTCCCCGGGCAATTTCGCCCATGGGTGTGGGGGATTGCACTTTTGTGCGTTCACTGTGTGGCATGCATGACATGGTGCATGCCACACAGTGCAGGTACATGCTTCAGGTTGTCTCACAGCAGCAGTATGTTGTATAGGCTCTCCTATGAGCCTAACATACCTGTGGCCATGACACCACCGCTGCACCACCGGCCCACCCTTGATTAAACTCGTAATCTGACAGGAGGGTGCACCACAGGTTTGGCGGTGTTCCTGGGACCGCTGCGGTCCCGGATGAAGAACCCAAAACTCGTAATAAGGCCCTAAAACATTTACATTAAATTTTCTGGTGGTAATTCCAAATAGTTTTAAATACAAACTAGCAGCCTGGTCAGCAAATAAGCAAACAAACAAAGTGACTAATGCAGATGTTAGTATAAAAAGTGTGAACCAATCTTTGTGCTGGCCTGTTTTGATCTTATAAACCGAGCAGCTTGAAGAAATTTAGACACAGCAAACACAACCATGTAGTTGGTATATGTTTTAAAGATCCTTGATAATTCTCAATAATGCCTAATCTCCAGGGTTAAGCAAAGTGTGTTAATCCACTTTGAATGGGGTTGTATATATGGCAGGACAAAAAAAGTACAAGCTCAACATTTTCATAACTAGTGTCACATGCAGTGACTGGGGGTGAGTGTCTGAATAGTTTCAGTGCTCCGTCCATCATCTTATTATGTTTGCTTTGTTTGCCCTAAGTTCATAGGGTATGCTCAAAGATGTGGGTCCCTTGCTCACTGGCCAGCTAGCCTGGCTGATAAGGGGTGTAACCCTGAAACTGGTCCCAGGATGTTTGTTTCCCGTCCAGGGAGGACCTGGCCTGGCAGATCGGGCTGGACTGTTTCCATGAGGAGCAGAGTCAAGACTGATTTGCATATTGTTGGGTCTGAACTGGGGTGGCGAAGTGAGCATAAGAATGATGATGTATTCAACCCAGATCTAATAGTGACTAGGGGTGAGTGTCTGAAAAGTTTCAGCACTCCATCCATCATCTTATTGTGTTTGCTTTGTTCACCCTAAGTTGGCAGGGTATGCCCAGACATGGATCCCTTGCTCACTTTGCCACTGGATTCAAGCTAGCCTGGCTGATGAGGGGTGTTACCCGAACCCGGTCCCAGGATGCTTGTTTCCGGTCCAGGGAGGACCTGGCCTGGCTTTTGGGCTGGACTGTTCCCATGAGGAGCAGGGTCAAGATTTTTTTGCATATGGCTGGGTCTGAACTGGGGTGGCGAAGTGAGCAGAAGAACGGCGATGGATTTAACCTAGCTCTAATAGTGACTGGGGTGAGTGTCTGAAAAGTTTCAGCGCTCCATCCATCATCTTATTGTGTTTGCTTTGTTCGCTCTAAACTGGCAGGGTATGCCCAGACGTGGGTCTCTTGCTCACTTTGCCACTGGATTCAATCTAGCCTGGCTGATGAGGGGTGTTACCCCGAAACCGGTCCCAGGATGCTTCTTTCCGGTCCATGGAGGACCTGGCCTGGCAGTTCGGGCTAGACTGTTCCCATGAGGAGCAGGGTCAATAATGATTTGCATATGGCTGGGTCTGAACTGGGGTGACGAAGTGAGCAGAGGAACGATGATGGATTTAACCCAGATCTAATAGTGACTGGGCGTGAGTGTCTGAAAAGTTTAAGCGCTCTGTCCATCATTTTATTATGTTTGCTGTGACATGCCGGGCATGTACCATAACCTGTCTTTAAATCTGACCACCTGCTTGTAAAAGATGCCAGAAGGTGTGTGCCCAGCCTTAATTGTATGTACCATTTTCTGGAGAGGGGAGTTTCAAGATAGTCTAAGAATTCCTCAAATTTCTGATGAGACTTTATATTTAAAAAGTAGTCGGTTAAGCTCACCAGGGAAGGTGATTTCATTCTTTTTTTCTGGACGTATCGTCAAAAACATTTCTTCACAATAGAAGGCCCATTGTAAGAGATAGAAGCTAAGTTTGACCAGAATTCTCCTAATCCCAGGTTAGCTAATTACTCATTAATGTACCTTAGCTATGGGATCTTTAATGTTTGCGGTCTACTAAAATATTGCACAGCCCTGCTCTAAAATGGTCTAGTTCTTTGGTTGATCAAACTCTATCCCAGTATAAAATTGGTTTCAATCTGAGCACTCGCTTATCAGTTGCAGGCCTAGGTCTAAACACAGGGGTAAAAGTTGGATGCTCTGTGGCAGCCTCAATAACAATCTTCTAAAAGCATTCTCTATGGGTACAAGATCAACTCTACAGTGGCCACACAATAGTGCTCCATAAATTGCCCCAAGCAATCAATCAGTCAATCAATCAAGGGTTTGTAAAGCACGACTACTCACCCCTGAGGGTCTTAAGGCACTGGGGGGGGGCTGCTGATCCATCTGGGCGCTGGGGTTTAGTCGAAGAGCCAGAACTTGAGATCCTTCCTGAATTGGGTCAGCGATGGATATTGCCTGAGGTGGAGAGGCAGAGTGTTCCAGGTCTTGGCAGCGAGGAAGGAGAAGGTTCTTCCTCTGGTTCTACTCTTGTGGATCAGTGGGACGGTGGCCAGGGCCAGTTGGGCAGAGCGGAGGTGTCTGGTGGGTATGTGGAATGAGAGGCAGCAGTTCAGATATGCAGGTCCTGCGTCATGGAGGGCTTTGTAGGCGTGTGTGAGAAGCTTGAAAATGATTCTTTTGTTGACTGGGAGCCAGTGGAGTCCTCAAAGGTGTTCAGTGATGTGGCTAGGGCGGGGGATATTGAGGACCAGTCTGGCTGCAGCATTTTATTTTGAACGTTCTGTAGATTCCTGAGGAGTTTCTGGGTGACACTGGCGTAGAGTGCATTGCAGAAGTCGAAACTGCTGCTGATGAGTGCGTGGGTGACTGTTTTTCTGGATTCGGAGGAGATCCATCTGAATGTCTTTCGAAGCAGGCGAAGCGTGTGAAAGCATGATGAGAATACAGCGTTGATCTGGTGGTTCATTGTGAGCGAGGAGTCCAGTATGATGCCGAGGTTTTGTGCGTGGTCCATGGGGGTGGGGTGGTTCCCAGTGTGGCGGGCCACCAGAAGTCATCCCAAGCTGAGGGGGTGGGTCCCAGGATGAGGACTTTGGTCTTGTCCGAGTTGAGTTTGAGGCAACTGTCTTTCATCCAGGTGGCGACAGCCTTCATCCAGCTGTGGAAGTTGTTTCTGGCAGCTGTGGGTTCATTTGGTGAGGGCGAGGATCAATTGGGTGTCATCGGCATAGGAGACAATGTTGAGTCCGTGGTTCCTGATGATGAGAGTGGGGCCATGGAGAAGTTGATGAGGGTGGGGCTCAGGGAGGAGACCTGGGGCACTCCGAAGATGATCTATGTGGGTTCTAAGAGGAACAGAGGTAGTCTGACTCGCTGTGTTCGACCGGTGAGGAAGGAGTGGATCCAGTCCAGGGCCTTGTCACGGATGCTGGCATCGTGGAGTCTTGTGATTAGGGTGCGATGGGCGACAGTGTCAAAGGCAGCCGAGAGGTCCAGAAGGATGAGGGTTGCTGTTTCGCCCTGGCTGAGGAGGGAGCGGATATCGTCAGTGGTGGTGAGCAGTGTGGTCTTGGAGCTGTTGGTGCTTCCGAAGCCAGATTGGGAGATGTCCAGTACATGGTTCTCTTTGAGTAACTCAGAGAGTTGGGCGTGGATGGCCTTCTTGATGACCTTGGCTGGCAAGGAGAGCAGGGAGATGGGTCTGAAATTCTTGAGGTCTATCGGGTTGGTGGATGGCTTCTTCAGCAGGGGGTAGATCTCGGCATGTTTCCAGTCATCCGGGAAGGTGGCAGTCTCGATGAAGCAGTTGATGGTGCACTGTAGCTCCGGCGATGGATGTGGCTGCTCTGTTGAAGATGTGGTGTGGTAATTGGTCCGACGGGGCTCCGGAGTAGATGCTCTTTATGGTCTTGAGTGTGTCGTCTGTGGTGAGCGGGTTCCAGTTGAGCAGGATCTGATGGGGTGCAGAGTGGTTGGGTGCTGTGGTGGCAAGTGTGGTGGGAGGGTCTTGGGTGTCGAAGCTGTCATAGATCTGCCTGATCTTGTGGTGGAAGAAAGTGATGAGTTTGTTGCAGAGGTCTTGGGAGGGTGGTATATCTGTGGTCTCGCTGTTGGGCCTGGCAAACTCCTTGACGATGGCGAAAAGTTTTTTGTTGTTGTGTGCGTTGGTGTTGATTCTGTCTTGGAGGGCTGTTTTCTTTGTGGATTTGAGGAGGAGGTGATGTGCAGTGACTGCAGCTTTGAAGGTTGTGTGGGTTACCAGGGTTTTGTTGTTCCTCCATCTCTTCTCGAGTTGTCCACATGTGCGTCTGGGCTCATGGAGGGCAGGAGTGAACCAGCTGGCTTTGTCAGCAGTGTGGTAGTGCTGATGGAGGCGGTGAGATGTTCGTTGGTGACCTTGTTTCAGCTACGGTGGTGAGGCAGTGAGGGTGGTGGAGTACGGTGGGTTTGTTGAAGGCGAAGTGCACGCAGTGGTGGTCGGTCCAGAGGATTTTGGAGGTGTGGCGTTAGGTGATGTTTTCACTGGCAAAGACAAGGTCGCAGGTGTGTCCTGCTGCATGGGTTGGTGAGGTGACTAGCTGATTGAGTCCGATGTTGGCGAGATTCTTCAGAAGGGATGCAGTGTTCTGGTCATTGGGGTTGTCCAGGTAAAAGCTGAGGTTGCCGAGTAGGATGCAATCGGTGGATGCGAGAGCCTGAGGCGTGATGAAGTCAATGATGGCGTTATGATGGGCAGGCGGGGGTCAGGAGGTCTGTAGACAAGGGTGCCACATAGGGTGGTGTTGGGGTTGGTCTGAATCTGGAAGTGGAGGTGTTCCATGATTGTCATTGGGTCGTCCGAGTTAGTGGTCATGCGGAGGGTATTTTTGTGGATGATTGCGATGCCTTCTCCTGGTCGGTTCATGATGTCCTTGTGGTTCATCTTGTAGCCATTGGGGATGGCAGTGGCGATGTCCAGGCCAGAGCTGGGGTTTGTCCAGGTTTCCATGAGGAAGGCAATTGGAGAGACAGAGTTGAGGAGTTCCCAGAATTCTCTGGTGTGTTTGTAGATGGTGAGCGTGTTCAGGAGGTTGCAGCTGAGCTAGTCGGGTACCTGTTTGTCAGCTGGGTGGCAGGAGGAGCTGGAGTGCGGAGGATGGCGATGGTGCAGCTGCGATTTTGGCTGGAGAAAGGTCCTTGGGTATCCTTCGGTGAAGCGAGTTCGCAGACGGGATGGCATCCGGTGTTGAGGGTGAGGAGGGTGCTGGCTTCATATCGGTGGAAGGTCCAAGGGCCAGGGTCCGCGGCACTGGGCCCAGTCCGGAGGGGCGCAGACTGGCTTGCCTTTGGCACGTCTTCGGCCTCCATTAAGTGGTGTGCAGGGAGGCTGGACAACTGGGAGGCGGGAAATGCGGGGAGCGGGAAAGTGGCACTGGAGGGGGTGGGGCCACGGGGGCACCCCATTAACTGTTTGTGCTCCATAGACCTGCAATGCAGGGGAAATTGGATAACTCATAAACCCCTGAAGAATCTAACTATGGCACACTCGCTGTGTTTTAGCAGAAGCTTGCACTTTACAATTTTCTCACCTCAGCTATCAGAGTCAGACATCCTAATGCCTTAGTGTTCACAGTCCTTCAGTCTTTCCAAGGCATTGGCACCCAGAGTTATTCTACACATATACAACCTCGTATGATTAAATACCATTAATTTGGTTTTTGGGTATTTATCTCTTAGCTGTTTTAACTACAAAATAAACCAAATTTCTCAAGCAAAATTTGAAGGCCTTTCCGCATTTTTTAAATCAGTAGAGTATTGCCGGCGAAGAGCAACACAGGGATTTTTTGACCTGCCAATGTGGGTGATTCGTTCTCACAATTATACAAAAAATCTATTCCGCCATTTATAAAAAGAAGAAATAATGTTGGTGCTAACACACAACCCTGGCCAACCCCTCTTTAAATTTCTATTTTCCCCGTGAGTTCGCCATTCGGGCCGCTGTGAACCTGAGCAAAATTATCTAATGATAACTACCATGTCAGATGGGATTCCCAAGTCTACGAGGACTTGCCATAACTTGTCCCTTGGAACCATAGCAAACACTGCCCGCAGGTCCACAAAAGCGACATACCAACTAGTCCCACCCATGTTCATGATCGTCCACCTAATGAGGTGGAATTTAAAAAACGGTCTCTGTGGTTATTTTGGATCTAAAAATAGCTTGAAGTTGACTTAATATACAGTTTTCTGTCATCCAGGCAGTAAGTTTATCTAATATCTGTTTACATAATATTTTTTGTAAATTGATATCTAATATCAGGAGTTTGCACCTCAAATAGGTATGCCCCCCTTTCTGACTTAGACCAATGTGATTGACTATTCTCTTTTACACCCAAGGAGCCTGTCTCTGAGCATTCTCCACCCACTATTCCTCCTGTTTCCCTCAAACAGAATGAGTTTAAGGAAAGACAAAATAGTTTACTTAAAATAACTTCTTGGAACGTGGTAGGTATCAGGAAGAAATTGGATAATGTACACTGGCACAATTTTTGGCAGGCAAGTGATATTACCTGTTTTCAGGAGACGTGGGCTCTGGAACCTATTTTTATAAATGGCTATCGCTCTTATCAGACAATGGCTTTGCCATCAGCTGCAGGTAGGCCGAAGGGGGATCTCATAACTTTAATTCCAAACACATTTTCACCAAAAATAAGGAAGTTCGATGACAGAAGTCCTTTCTTTCATCTCCTCGTTTTTGAGTTTCCTAAAATAGGTATTTGGATTTTGATAAATTTTTATAATAATAATTTTGGGCCAAAAATGCATACAGTTATAGACGAGGTTAATAACTCAATTGAGGAGGTTTTAAAAAGTAATAAGCAAGACGTGGATTCTACTATAATTTGGATGGGAGATTTTAACATTCACCCATGTATTTATAATCAAGACAAACCTTGCGGTTTGGTCGATCTGATGGGTGAACCAGTCTCCCATTTTTCCCATGGCATCTATGGTAATACCATCAACAGGACCTTATTTACTAGAAACCTGGTCATTGTTAATATTGGTAATAACATAGAGGACTCTCCCATGAAAACTTTTTCCAGAGAGACTCGTGAATCCACGATTGATTTTATACTAGTCTCCACTGTCGCTGAGGGCAGTCTCAGTAACACAGATGCTCAATTCAATATTTTTAGCGATCACGCTATTTTAACTGGTGTAATAACTTTGAATCTCAGAGAGAAGACTTCGCATTTGATTATTGAGCGTCCAATATTGGCCAGAAAAAATGGCTATCAGCTAAAATGGGCTCAAATCGATAGGTTTAAATTAATTCCAGACGTAAGAAAAATAACCATAACTAGTATTGATAGGTGTTTGGACCTAGCCACAGCACCTACCATCTTGGTTTCATCCTTTACGGATCTTTTAGAGCACATAAAGGAGGCTCTTACCTCCAAAGGTAATGGAAAGAGCTTTAAACAAAAGGGATGGTTTGACTCTCCCTGTGCCAAAGCCAGGAAAGCCTTTACTACAGCTCTTAAAACTCGGCCTCGAGATCAGTCACAGATTGCCTTATTCCGCAATCAGTATAAACTGGCAAGGAGACAAAGGGAAAGAACACTGAGAGAGGTGATTTGGGAACGGCTTGCCGAGGCAATTTCATCAGGGAACAGCAGAGAGTTTTCGGGCATAATTAATTCACCTTACTTCAAGACGCTTAGGGACCCCACGGTAGACAACAATGTTGGTGAGGAGGAGTGGGTGGAGCATTTTGGTAACATCTTCTCGTCCACCCTCACTCCTGTGGTTTTTCCAGCCATTCTTCCGCTGGGAAGGAGGGAATTTCTGTCATTCTGGCTAATCGAGGTTAGGAAGGCCCTATCGGACTGTAGCCCTGGTAGAGCCCCTGGCCCGGGTGGGGTACCAATAGACTTCTTCCAGGCCAATTATGGCCTTTGGGCACCCCTTTTGACCAATGTTTTTAATAATATAGCAATAGTAGGCCCTCCCCCCTCATTGAAAAGAAGTATAATTGTCCCTATCCTCAAAAAGGGGGACAAGAGTAGCCCAAAAAACTACCTACCAATCGTTCTTTTGGACACCACAGCGAAACTCATGGGTCGTCTGCTTTTACCCAGATTAGAGGCTTGGGTAGCCGACAATGATATTTTAATGCAGTCCCAGTCTGGGTTTCAACGGGTAAAAGGAACTGTAGACCAGTGCCTGAACCTCTCTTTGATTATTGATAAATATACCAGGGCTAAGGGTGGGAAAATCTATCTCACCTTCATGGACCTTTCAGCAGCATTTGACTGCGTTTCCTACCCAAAGCTCTGGCATATTATGGAAGGGATGGGCATTGACCCTCCAATAATTGAGTTTATTAGACAATTATATACTGATGCCTCAGCGTCGATCAGATATGGAAAGAACGGGGAATGCACCGCCCCTTTAGGATCTCGAGGGGGGTAAGGCGGGGCTGTGTCCTCACGCCGTTCTTATTTTCCATCTACACGAACGGCGTGGGGAAGGCCCTACTGGGCGCAACACCTGATACTCCCGTGTCTGACTCCATCCAGCTTCCAATTCTGGCATATGCAGACAATGCAGTCCTTATTGCCAGAACGGGGATAGGGCTGCAATGTCTAGTTACCACCTACGCAGCCTTCATGGATTCTTTAAACATGAAGGTTAATCAGTCAAAATCTTTTGGAATTATTGCCGGGGGTGGTGCTCGAGGTAATAGATCCCATCTTTATACCGAAACAGGGAAAATTGAGGTGGTGGAGTCTCTTCCTTATCTTAGGGTACTTTTTGATAGGAACCAAACTTGGTTACCTCTAGTTGACGCAAGTGCCATGGGCATGGAGAGGAGCTTGACAGCACTAAAGGCATTTATGTCCAGGATGGGCATGAAGCCCTTGGCGGCTGTCAAGCCCATATACCATGCGAAAACGAAGTCCGGGGCCACTTATGGAGCAGGCGTTTGGGGCCTGGCTAACATAAAACCTCTTCAGATCATTGAGGACAAGTTTTTTAAATCCCTGGTTTCTCTTCTGCAGTCAACATCTAATCATCTACTCCTTATGGAGTTGAGTTTACCTCATATTACAGATTCAATTAGACTCGCCCCCCCTGGTCTTGTGGTTTTCCATCTGGCGCAGAAATACCGTTCCTCTAACCCAGAGTATAATAAAAGACTACACCTCCCGGATCCGGCAATGCGGGGTAGGTCTACCGTCACCTGGGCGCAATACTACTGACACTTGGTACTTAAACGTGTCTTTCACATGCCGTGATTTGATGGGGCCATTTGCTAATAGTTTTTAGGTTGGTCGCCGCATCAACAGGTACTTCACCTTTAGGTGCCACACGTGTTATATATAGGTTAGGACACCACAATACCATAGCTTTAGTGTAGATTCATCATACTTATACTAGGTCCTGAGGAATTGCCGCTAGATCCACCTGACTATAAGGCAAGAAACATGTCGACCGCACGAGATTGAGAGCAACAACCTGCAGCATTATTGCAGTGAGTTGCCACTCCTTTCTTTTAATCAGGTTGGAAGGCAGGGTCATTAAAATGTTCTGCTGACTCTTCCATTTCCTGTTTTAATTCACGTGGTCTATTTGACCAACACATTCACTTCTACACTCTGTATGCCCCTTACACCCACTGCACCTAACGGCAAGGAATAAAAGATCTCTGCCACAGAGCCCCTTCATAGGGTGCCCGTCAGGTATTGCAGCGCCGACCTGACGAGGAGCATGCCCTATGATGAAGCATGACACCCAGCGGGCTGGGTGTGTGAGGGCCCTTCTTCCGAAAGGAGGGATTCCCCCCCTCTTTTCGTAGGACAACCTGTTAATTTATCCTTGGGATCTCGCCTCTTCTTCTCCCCTGCAGGAACTGCATACCTAGTTTTTGTACTATAATAAAAGACTGCCTTAGATTGGAAAACTACAAGAGAATTAGATGGCCAGATTATGTCGAGCAAGAACTGACTGAGCTGGGGCTGAAAGACCTGTTCATGGATCCAACGGCCTGTAGGCTAATATCAAAGCAAAGATTGGTGGACACTTTTATGCGGAAGGCCCAATACATACGTAAGGAAAATAACTACAAGAAGCAGTCAATCCTGGCTTACCAACCGCTTTCACCCACCTTAGAAGGTGGATATCCTTACTTAGAGGAGGTCTCAATACCGCAACATAAATTCATATTATTGCGGTTTCGGTTAAACTTGATACCATTAATGTTAGGGTTTCCATCTAAAACATTTAACCACTCAGATTTGATTAATTGCCCCTGCGATACAACCTCTCCCCAGTCTGATCTTCATTTATTATTTTTCTGTGATTACTATCATAAAGAGAGGAAAAAATACCTCGTACACATTTTAAAGAGATATAAGTTTGAACAATGTAGGGCTGCAGTATTTTTTTTAAAAATTATTACCTCACCATGTAGTGTGCTACTCGTTAGCTTTATTCCTTTGGGCCTGTATAAAAAAGAAAATCTCTGGGATCTTAACTTTTTTGAAGTTTTCTTCTTTTTATTCATTTAATAGAATCATCTTTTATATTAGAGCTGGTAGATTTATGTACGCATCCATTGAAACTCATAATGAATTCTGTACTTTTTTTTATATATAATCTTCAATAACTGATAAAATGAATTGACTGTTGTGTGCCATCCAAGAGAATGTCTTTTTAAAATTTATTGCTGCTATATACTTTTATGATCTTATTTATCAACAATCGAATAAAGTTGAGTTTGATATCTAATATCAATTAGGTTGATCGGCTGGTAATTTGCTGGTTTGTTGTGGGACTTTTTTGAATACGGGGACAATCTTCATACCCTTCCATATTTCTGGGATTGCACCTCCCTGAAAGATTGCGATGCATAGGGCTTTTATGTATGGTACTTGTATCTCAGGGTGAGATCGATAAAGATCAGCTGAAAACTTGTCCGGGCCAGAAGCGTTTCCTGATTTCTGGACCTCAAGGGCTGCTGCAATGTCGGCCCTGGAAAAGATAAGGGTGTGTTCACTCCTGAGGGTATTTTGCCATAGAAGTTAATGGATTTTTGGAAGCAGGATATATGTCAACAGCCTCTGATGAGTAGAGGGCTCCAAAATGTGCTACCCACTCATTGGCTTGAATATGTACCTCTGATTTATTATATCCCCCTCTTACCCCCATGTGTGACTAAATGCCAAACTAGCTTGGGATCCTTATTTTTGGCCGCTTCTAATAGCTTTTTCATGGTCGCATCCTTCCAAGTCTACTTGGCTGCCAATATGGCTTTCCTATAGGAAGATCTAGCTTCCTTTATTGCATCTTTATTACATGTATTTCTTAACCTTTTAGCTTCTTATCTTTTCTAATTTGTTCAACAATGAAATAAGCTTTGTAATTCATTTTAAGATATTTTGAGCATCTTTTCAGGGCAATGACAATACAGTGAATAAGGACGCTGAACCACAAGTCTTAAAGTCTAGAAGAAATGAAAGGACTGCAAGGAGAAACTCAAGCCCCAAGTAAGGAACCAATTTCACTTAGTTGTAGATTACAAACAATCTGAAGTTCTGGGCATTGAGGTGCATGACCACGAGCAGGAGTTTAGATATTCCAGCACTCTCATTTTGAAATTGGTTCAGAAACTGCACTAGTGGACAAACTAACAATTGACCAAGATGATGGAAGTCGCGGTGAGGATGAAATCACTGATGAAGCTGAACACGATGAGGCTGCAACCGATAAGAATGCACTTGATGAAATTGCAAGTGGACCACTCAATTGCCGAAGCTTCATTGTATGCAACTCTGATTTGTGCTCAAAATCTGTAGAAACGCAAGCCCAGATTTACCAAGAAGTGACACAATGCAAAGCCTCAAGTAAAGTTGCTGCACTGAATTGCATGAAAGGAGACAGCAGAACGTGCCATATCTACTACGATGTGGGATTGTTCTCCTCTCTCCCTGTACTGGCTCACTTTAGGCAGTTATGCACCAATGCTGACAGCCTTGTGAAACAGTACAGAGGTGTCTGCATTGTCTGAAAAAAAGTTTTTCTACTTTTCTACAGGAAGGGGTCCCCTCTAGTACAAAAGTATGACTTAATGCTTTTCTCACTTTGTAAGTGTACTAAACAATGCAGCACACATACAAATTGGGGAAAACAAAAAAATGCAAAGATTTCTCTGAATTGTGCCTGCCTTGAGAAGGCATGGGATTGTGGTGCAAATCCCTGTCTATGATTTTTTGTATGTCAATAAAAGAGAGGAACCCTTGGTCACCCAAAGGACTAGGATTAAACTGAATTAAAAAAAGTGCGTCCTCTGGGATTTCTTTATAAACTTTTATATATACACACCTCATTCATATCAACCCACTACATACACACCACAAGCATCCAAAATGGTCACCGCCAACCTGGTGGATACAGTATGTTAGCACAAAAACCACTAAGAATCAATAGTATTTGTGATTTTCCTGAGACAATTTATTATGATTGTTTTAAAAAGCAAAAAAGGATTCAATAAATCATTAATATTCAGAAATAATCACAGGCATCATATTTCATAATGAACACAATTGGTCACAAACAAAGATAAAAAAAATTCTAAAAAAACCAAATTGTACATAAAAACACGAGAGGTAAAAACAGACAATTATCTTTGTCATTAATGGCCACAATCCAGATTAACATTCATATGTACATGCCCTGATCTTTTGTAGACCCTCAACATCTAAGGCGCTATCTGTGTAGCTGGATTCATGGCAACAATAACCAAAGCGTCGACGCGTTTCGAAGGTTTTATCTTATTCCACCTTCTTTTTCAAGACTCAAATAATAAAACCTCCCGTTCTTTGTGGATTTCTCAGTGGGTATATAATCCCTCACTTTCTAACACGGAATGTCATGATCAAAGGACGTTGTAGTCATTAACATCATTCATGTAGATTTTGTGATACACTACTTGATGAGAATGGAGTTTATGGTTATAAGATAACTCCCCTATCAGTCTTTAGGATTTCATTCCTCGATCCTGTATTTTCAAATTTCTTATAAAAACAAATTCGTCTCACAGCCTTTTTTATTAATTTAATATCAGGAACTATTTTTCCTTTAGGAAGTCTTGTTTCTTAACTCGACTACTCGTCAGAGTATGTTCAATTTGAGCTCTATACGCTGGTATATAACCGGCGGTCCTTTTTTCCGTCCTGGTTCGATTCAAAAGTTTTTGTAGATAGGGATTTCTGTCGAAACCAATGGGTGATTGCATGGGAAGGGTCATACACCACCCATGGCATGCCCTTTTGATGCAAAGCAGCACAAGGCAGCACATTGAACCATTTTGTGATACTTTGGACTACTTCTCAATGCAAATCTGATTTGCTTATTATAGTAAATTCCACCTTAACACATAGGGCCTTATTACTTGCATCCTCCTGACACCATTGCGGATACGGATCTGACCAACCTCCGGTCGGAAACCGACCGCAGCACAAGTTCCCATACTGAAAAGGGAGTTTGTGTTCCTCCTTGCACCATGTGGCAGGCACCTCACGGTGCCTGCCACACGGTGCAGGGGTGAACAGGGGGGCATATGGTGCCCCCTCAGCACTCAACCGGAGGCTGCTGGCTGAAGGGGGCCCTGCTAGGGAAACCAACATCATAATCCAGACGGCGTAAAACGCCGTCCACAGGGATTACGTGCTGGTTCTGACTGGCAGACGGGCTCTTTGAGCTCGTCGGAAGCCAATCCGGAATGTCCGGCCGGTTTCAAAACCGACAGCCTCCATTGTAATGAGGCTGTCGGTTTTGAAACCGCGATGAGGCTTGGAAAGCCTCTGAACTGCGTTTCGTGGCTTTCTGAGCCTCATCGTGATGAGCCCCTTAGCGTTGGGTTTGCTTTGAAAAGTACCACAAACCCAACACAAAGTATTTGTAAATCTGGTCTGCATTTTATAGTTACCAGACCAATTATCTGAACAGGAAAAGTGTCCCTATACATGTAGGCAATTTCGACCTCCAATAATATTAAGGTCAAAATATTGAGAACTTAACCATCGTGATTCTATACTTTTAAGAAAAATAACATGACTGTTGCTTCCAAACCATCGAACTAGAAACCAAGTCTGAAGGTTTAAGTCCTGTTTTGGTTTACTTCATTTTGAAGCGTATAGAAGGACAGAAAACTACTTAACATGAGTCGCTAATACCGAGCATAGATTTAATTTGACGCGGTTGAGAATTTGCACTTTTTGGTGGCCTTTCCACACCAAGGCTCCTGGTTTCATTCATTACAACTATGTCCTTGTGACAAAAGTTCTCAGCAGTCTTTAGCACATTTTGCGACCCATTATGATGTTGGTCGGAGTTTCCTCCAACCGACACCATGGCGGAAACGGGACCGACCGACCTCCGGCGCCTTCCCGACCGCCTAATTATGATGCGACCGCATATGGTGCGGTTGCATTCCCACATTTCCCTATGGGAGCATGTGTTATGGCCATAAACCGCTCGTAGTACATGCTTCCGTCAGGAAATGAGGGGTTGTGTTAATCCCTGCACCCCGTGGCAGGCACCTGAAGTCGCCTGCTACAAGGTGCAGGTATTAACAGGGGGGGACCATAGGTACCCCCTTGCCCCCAACCAGAGGCCGCAAGGGAAAGGGGTCCCTGCTAGGGGCCCCCAAATACATTTTCTGACAGGGTTTCCATGTCTGAAAAGCCGGCATGGAAACTCTGCCGGAAACCGTGCTTTGTAATCCGGATGGCGTAAACCACCGTCCATATGGATTACAGGCCCGTTCCGACTGGCCGACGGGCTCCTTGAGCCCATCAGAAGACAGACGGAATGACCGGCCATTTTCAATTCCGACCGGCTGCATCGTAATCAGCGGGCCGGAATTGAAACCGACGATGTCGGTCATAAAGCCTCCGACCTAAGGTCGGAGGTTTTACGACCAACATCCTAATGGGCGCCCAAATGTTCTTTTGTAGATTTTATATCTACCCAAGATTGCCCTATTTGCACTCATTATTACGTACTTTTGGCTCAAGATCTTATAAAGAATGTTTACAGTATCTACAGCTTTTAAATGCAGAATTGTGCTGTTTATGTGTTGTAAACTATGTAGACCAAGCCCTTAGAATCAGAAAAACATTGGTAAACACCTCTATCAATGATATCTAAACAACCATATGTATGTTTATATTTAGCTGTATTCAGATTAACTCTGATGGCTGATCAAATTTGCTTTTTATTGCACTGCATATTTATTAGCTGATTTTATTGACATTTTATGCATTTTTAAAGTGTGTTTTTTTATTATGTTCTCCTTTTTGGCTATTTAGCTGAATAAAGGTGATTGATTGATTGATTGATTGAACTAGAAAAATGTCAAAAGTTAATAAATATCTACAATTGAGACAGAGTGCAATTATACTTACTTTTGAAATTAACATTGCAATTGACAAAAATATTGGAAAATAAATATAGTGTATAAAAATATCTATAATAATCAGGGCCTCTGACATTAAGCAATTGTGTGGCCACGGAGGTTTTTGAATTATAGCAGTTTAGATGCATTTGCCTTATAATCCATCATCTACTACATAATCTGCTGTTTTTAACAAAAATATTGTGTTGCTAGCTCAAACAATTCAAAAGTTTCTAAAAACACAGTAACAAGCTTTTGCCATGCAGCAGAAGGCCCTTTGCAAAGTTTAACTGGTCACCTTTCTGTTGCTTACTGCTATATATGGGCAGTAATCTGGTACTAATGAGGTGCAACTAATGCCCAGACAGTATTGACAAGTTTAAGAATGGGAAAATAATGAAGTAATACTATCTTTAACTGTGCCTCATTAACTCTCATAATTTGCCTTTTCTTGATGCATAATTTCTTCAACCTTGCTGCATAATTTAGCCTTCCGCTGCCGCATAATTCCAGTGGCCTTGATCATTATTTTAAATAATTAAGTATAGTTACATAACATTTATTTTATTTTTCAATAACCTGTAATCTTTTAAAAATAAACTTTAAATATTTTAAATTAATTCTATAGTTTGGCAAATTATTATGGGCCTAATTACGATCTTGCCAGATGCTATACGTCTTCACAAATTTGACAGATATCCCGTCCACCATATTACAAGTTCCATTATGTCCATGGAATTGTAATATGATGGATGGAATATCCGTCACGTTTGTGACAGAATATCCCATCTGCCAAGATCGTAATCAGGCCCATATATTTTCCAAATAAACAAAAAATAGAATTTTTACTTTATAAAATATTTGATTGAACAATAGAGTAATTATTAAACATATAAAATAATTTTTGTAAAAGTTAATTTATCTAAAATAAAAATATAATTAAATATCTTTCTCAAATAAATGTATTTTTAGAATAAGTACACGTGATTTGTGGTGGTGCACATTTATTATTTCCACTCAAATTTAACAAACATGAAATAAATTAGTATAATGGAAGGGTATGTAAACTAATCTAACCCCAGTCCTTCACACATTGGAGTAAGTGCATATAATTGGGGCAGGTGCATTTTTAGCATTACAACTCCAGTTCAACAAAACTTGAGGTATTTGCATGCAAGTGGGGGAGCACATTCACTTTTCTAAATCCATTCCAACACTTATTGGTGTAAATACATATACTTGGAGTAGCCATAATTACTCTTTTACTCCCAGTCCTTCCACAAATCTTGAGGCAAGCATATATAAATGAGGTGGGGCACAATTACTATCTAACTCCAGTCCTACCAACATTGATCTAAGTTTTTTTTTTTTGGGGTCGGGGGCACATTTATTATTCTAACTACAGCCAAGAGATATTGGAGAAATGCATATACTTGGGATGGGGGGTCATTTACTGTTTTAACCCAATTCTTTTAAAGACCGGTGTATTTGATTGTAATGGTGGGTCGCAATACTATTTTAACTCCAGTCGAACAAACGTTGGAATAAGTACATCTAATTGGACAGGCACTTTTACTATTGTAGCTGCAGCCAAACAATTATTGACCTTATGCTCTATATTTATATTGGTGGTGTTGCTATTAATAAAATATACTAGTATATACAAAACATTGTGTTGTGAACAATAATGTGAAATATTGAATTTATAAATACAAAATCCAATCCTACACACCTTTAAAAATATAAACCTATTTGAAAATATAACCCATTTAATAAAAATATGCATTAGTTTTAACACATTTTTTAAATTGATTCAAATACACAACATATTAATGTGAACATTTTAATTTAATTAGGATAATTTATTTGTTTTTTGAATTATGTATTAAATGGCTTTAATTACTTTTAAAAAAAATAAACCAACATTTCGTTTTTAGAATTATGAAAAAAAATCATCAATTTAAAAAAAGAAAAAATCAAAAATATTATTTGTTTTTTTTATTTTAAGACTTTACCCACCATTTTCCCAATGCAACCCACAGCCCTGTTAAAACAATCCAAGTATAAGGATGTAATGCAATAATAAAAATAGTGGTTAATAAATATGAATTACAATAATCAATTACAACATTAAAAAATAGAATATACAAACATATTTTAATAAAGACTACCCACCCAATCCAATACATCAATAAACCCAACAAGCCCCAAAAAATAATCATTTAGATTATTACTAAGAAACCAAAAAATTATACAAGATCTTAAATTCAACATTTAAGTAATACTAAAAATTAATATTAATGTGTAAAAAATATACTTACCCTTGATATTGCCATCCTTGATAATTTTGTACTCACGAGATTTGACTCCAATATTTAGTTCCTTCGATATGGTTGGAGTTGATATTTAGGCTCTGCACTCCTAAGCAGCAGATCAGCATTGATGTTGAGGTTCCCACATGGTCATCAATTAGATGTTCTGCTGCAAACCACAAGAATCTCAGGGTATTTAAATTATAAATGTATGTTAGTTTGATTGAAGGTGGCTCTTTTATATTCTTACAGCACTGGTGTGCATGCCATGCCATGCAGTTGAAGAAAAGCAAAAAGTGTTTGATGAAGATGCTTAAATTAATTTTGACTACGATGAAACATTTTAGGCAACTCAATCTAGGTCGCACAGCAAAAGTTAAGTCTAATGTAAAGTGCTGTGCTGCCTCTCCCAGGAAGGAACAGTAGCAGTCCCATAAATGTGTTGCCTTGTTACATCTCCTCAGTGCGCCCTAAGACCTTATGTCGCATAGAACTACTGGACCTATATATACCCCGGTTACATATAATCACAAGATTAGGTGTTGCTTCTTTTATATTAGTAGTGAGAGCCATTTACACATATCAGGTGTGTGTTTTAAGTTAAAAAGTATGGTGATATTTTTGGGACAAAATATCAATGCTGGTTGATCAACCGAGTGAAGAATAATTTTTTCATAATTTTATGAGTGATGTTTACTTTACAGGAGACACTTTTCTACTAGGAGGCAGTTCCATCTGTACAATCTTATTAACGAGCAACTTAACTGTTGAGGATTTTTTTAATCTTGGCTAAAAGACTACTTAACTTTATCACCCCTTGCTGGTTTGGAGTAACCTCTCCCACCCACTGGTGATCCGCAACATTCCTAAAGGATATCATTTACTATTTAGAAACAAACATATCTGGTTACTTTCAACCAATTTGGTTCTGGTTACTTTTGACCAATTTGGCAAATTTGTAAGTATTTACTGTGTTCCTATTGGGTAGGTTCACAGTTCTATCCCCAAACTGGAGAAATTTAACTCTCCGCCTTCAAAATGCAGATTAATTAAAATATTTGAAATGCTGCATGTTGCTGTGGGTGGCATTCAAGTGCATCCTTATTTTGCTTTCTGTTCCATTATAGACTGGGGCCATCCATTTGCAGCTGCATTTTAGCCCAACCCCAAGAGAAACAAACACAGCTAAACTGGTATTCCATATAAAGCTTGTGACATTTTCCAGCCTCATCTTTGAGAAGCATTAGTAGGATTGGCTCAAAGGGTTACAGAACTCATGTCTGGTCCCATCTGTGCCTCTTCAGGTGGTTTGATGAGTACAACTCTATGTGCTGATTAGAAATGCATGATTAATTATTTTTTTTGCTTGCTGTGCCCTTACACACAGGGACCAATCACACGTTAAACATTCTTGATAGTGCCCTAAAAAGGATGAATGATGTTATTTTGCTGCAAATTTTCATAACTCTTGAAGCAGCAAGTTTGCTGTATTAAGCATTTAATGAAGTTGTGTGATTGATTTGTCTCCGGCTTTGTTTTGATTCACTTTTGGATTACGTGCTTTATCCTGAACAGTAAAATAAACTCAATAGATTACAGCTGTGGCAAAACTGGACGTTTGTCAATGTAAAAAAAAAAAGATAAATAACAGATTTGTTCCATTTCTAAGCTTTACATATAATTTGCCAAGCCACAGTGCTCATATGTGTGGTCCATATTTCCTACCCTTTCTGTTGCTCACACTTGTACATATGCCAGCTTCACTCTGGCTGATCCTGTCCAGATTGCTAACATTTATGGGACACATCCTTGTTGGTAATAGATCAAAGAGATCTCAGAGATCATCTCCAGTGTGACCATGTGTTCTGCAGAAACTGGGAATAATGACCAATAAGAACTACCACACTAGTTTCTAAAGATTGTTATTGGACTCTTTCATTAACTGAACATCTTACAATTTAGGCCCTGCTTCCGAGTAGGTGCTATTTATCTCACCTGTTAACTAATGACACCACGGGGTACATTATCTATCATGTGTGGTAAATAGCACCTATTACGAGTTTGTGGGGAATAACATGCACATTTTGGTGTTTAGCACACAGAAAAACTGTATAATCACTAAATACTGTATGCTTTTTCCCCCCGCTAAATTTCGGCAGGTTTGACCTGCTGCAATTAAACGAAGATTGAGGTGTTTAATCCAATAAATTATCAGATGAGTTAAATATCTTCCAACTCGTAATTCTGACCCTGCGTATGCAGGGGTTTATGCACAGGTTGGAATACACAGAGCAACTCATAATCAGTCCCATAGTGAGTTAACGTTGTCTGCTGATATTTTCAGCGATCTGAATAATACAATATCTAATCTCGCTAGACTCCACCTTCCATCCATCCATGACTCATATGTTGACCACCATTAAACTAGGCACTATTACCATCTGCTATTTAAATTGCTTACAAACGGCAGAAGTTGGGTATGAAGCGCTATATGAATAACAAGTTTGTATTTCTATTTCATGTGGGATGCTTTATTAATGAGGACTCACTGGACTGCTAGTGTACTAAATCTCACCACACATGTTACCATGGCTTAAATGAACATGAATGTAATTGGTAAGTAAATTATTACTTCCCTCAACTGCTGCTTTACAAGCAATGTGTAAATAATGGCAACAGATGTAGAAACTACGAGAGCCCATGCAAATCTGTTGCTTTTGGGGGTGACAACATGTGGTGAACAGAGGTAAAGCTGAAAAAACACTTGTTGACTCTTTGTAGTGTTCTGAAAATAAAGCAGTCAACATCACTCGCATTCATAAATAACTCTTGGTGACAAGCCTGTGTTTGTAACAACCAATTTATAAAAATATATTCGAACAACCTGTTAGCAGATCAGAAAAGAAACATGCCTCCAGCTGAAAAATCTACACCATAGTCTGTAGCATATACACAGTAAAAAACAATAACTTAAACATGACCTCACTTCTATTTGAGCAAACCGGTCAAAATCATCATATGTAATGCTGCCTCCACCTGCTTGGGCCACATAAGGGTGGGCGGAACTCCTGGAGTTTCACACAATGGAATTCCGCGGAGTAGGGACGTTGTGCTGCACGCGCTGATGTTTAGCACTGCAACCTTTTTCTGCACTTTAAAATCAGTGTGACTGGCACCATGCAGCACCAGAGGGGACTGCTTTGTCTTGTTGCTCAAGTAGATTTTCTACTCGAACTGCAGCTTTCTCAACGCAAACAGCCGTGACCTGGTGCGACCACCCACATTAAGAAATCTCATCCAGAGGCGTTCTAGCGCCCGAAAATCGTCCTGGGGGGTGCAAATTCTCACTCGCCAATTTAACCTTGGTGAGCCGCACGTGAGTAAAAACTTTGCCCACCCCTAGTGCACATCAAACTACTGATTCATTAGTTCACACCAAATCATTGGAGTGAGCCAAGGTTTATTTTGGGAGACTGAACATATGCAGCTGAATGCATCTTGAAACCCCTTCTTGTCGCTGTAAACTTCCTTCCTCTTTATTTTATTGCCTGTATTGTACTAGTTTTGTAGACAGCTTCATACTACATTGGGAGATCCCAAAGCACATTTCTGGATTGGTAGAATACTATACCATTGGAGAGTGCATGGCTGGCAGAGTGTTGAATATATTGTGTTCCCATGTGGGAATTGTGGTGCTGGTGCTCTTTTATCATGTCTTGGGGTGCAGTGCCTAGCATCGTGATGCAAGTGGAGGCATGCAAAATAGGCTCTCCAAGAATACAGTAGTTAGCCAGCAGTTATAATTTACTCTGCGGGTCCTGGGTTGTGCTTCATGGCATCCATTTAGCTGGAGGTAGGGATTTACCTGGATGATCTGTGTTTTTAGGCAGTCCAATAATGTGGCCAAGAGGCAAAAATATATATCAGCGGCACACTCATCACCTAGCTAGGTGATTAGCGAGATGCAGTGTGCCTATATACCAAAAAAGGGGGTTCATTACAGAACGCCCGGTAGTCTACATGGCAAAATGCGCAGAGATTTTATCGAATCAATAAAATGATGCCACACGGGCAACAATGGAAGTTAGAGACATGAGCAATAGCTATGCACATTTTTAATCCGAGGGATGCTGCCAACTGCAGGACAATTACACCTTATGAAAAAGCAAAGAAATGGAAGAGCAATCGAGGTTGCCAACCTGAGCAGAAACTATAAAGTCAATAAAAGGCCCATCCATATCCCACCTATTTCTTAAAGCCAAATTAAGCCAAAATATTTAAGAGGGGCTCTTGCCCCAGGCCACTCTCATGCTCCTGAAGGATCCCAAAAGTGGATCAGCATGAGTCGGGCAAGCCCTAGTAGGGTCATGGCTCAGACTCTAGACAGATTGCCACCCTGTATATGTATCTGCCTTGACAGCACATGAGCGAATCAGCTACTGCATGTTCCCTGCTCTTTCGGTTTTAAATGAGATGGCATCTTCCTACCTTTATTCAATTTCCCAGAAAGCGCCCACTTTCATTAAAAGTCCTGAATTACATTTCCTGATGAAAAAGAGACAATGTGGTGAAAAGAGGCGTACCCTGCTTCAATGGAAGTTCTCATTTTGTTTAACCTTAACTCATTTCTTGTATCGCATATTTTTACAATCAAACAAACAGGTCCACTTTGTAAAATTTGAATACCGTGATGCTGCAATAGTGGCAATTTCATGATATAAATTGCTAGTTAACATAATATGTCTGACACCAAAGGGGAATTATTGGGCTGTTTCACATAAAGTGAGCACTGGCAGCGGCCACAGTTTTAGGCTGACTGGTGCCTTAAATGGTTGAAGAGCTAGAGAAGCACTATTTTACACCTCAGAAAGTGGTAAATAGTTGCTTGTCACAGGAACTTTCAAGGCAGCTTGTGGATGAAAATATACCAGAGTTTGTTGACATTTCTAAAGACAAATAACAAAATATAAAATCAGAACATACACAACGCAAAGTAACACCACAATTAACTCCTTAGCATTCATAGGCTTTTCCTCTTTCAGTAGTGAGCCATTTCTTGATCTTTGGTGTTAAGCCTTCAGAACTTTTTTTTACAAAAGCGATATATTTAGGGCAAATGCGCCTCCTTTTTTCCACGTGTTGGGGATTCTAAAGAGTGCTCAGGATTTGTGGATACCCTTGGAGAGAATGTAAAAATAGCCAAAATATATTTTAAAAAGTGGGCTTTTCTTGGCAAAAATTTAAAAATGCTGTGCAAGAAAGTATATTTCTTTCTAAAAATTACTTCAACAAAAGGTTTGCTGTGTTACGATCAGCAGGTTCCCAGCTTTCAGGAACAAGCTTTGTTTAATTTTTTAAGTGTTAGTCAATTTTTCCTATTTTTTGTGGGTTTAACCTACTTGCAGTTTGTGGTGGAAACAGATGTGAAACCCACGGGCGAACCTGGAAAACTAAACATCACTGAAAACTGGACAACAGTCAGAATTCAGCAAAAGGTGATTTGTGTAGATCACTCATAGTTTACCACAGAAACTAATTGCTGAGATCGAAGTCATGTAAAAAATAAGATAAAATCAAAATAGAGGACAATGTTTTATTTGAGGTCCAATTTACAAAGGTAATTTACTATAAAATCTGTTTGACTATTTTGGTCACAAGGGCGTATAATTTGGTGTTTGGCCAAAAACACGCCATACCAAGAACCAACAATTGAGCTGGAGCATATAAAAAAATGTCATTGTGCACCAACCATGCTTCAAATCATATGATAAAAACTAATGAATGAAAAATGTGTACAAAGGAAACCTATGCATTTCTGAAATGCACCAAATGTACAGGTACTGTGTTTATCAATAATGATGATTATGTTCAACTCTGAATTTTGGGGTTAGCCATAACTTCGTGTGATACAAAGGGTATTTTATAAATGTATTCTTTCTTGAACACTGGCTTATATTTGGAAGTCAAAAATGGATAGAAATTCAATTAATAATAAGAGATGTTCTACTATTGTCAAGTTCCACACTTCTTTAATAAAAACAGGACACCAATTGGGTGTGTAGCCCTCATGCCTTTGACAGGCACAGTCCAGAAATGCAACATGAACACATCAAATTTTCACCATTAAAATTGACCCATTTTGATAATGGGTAGCAGCGGTATGAAGAAAAACTTACTAAATCCAGACATTTTTTAAAGCTAGACAGGCAGAGGAGTCCATGGTAGGGTAACTTGAGGGGATCCCACTACATTTTCTTACCCAGAATGCCCTGCAAAACTCAAATGTTGCTAAAGTCAGCAATTTTCCTCACATTTCTTTGAGGTACAGTTAAGGAATCTGTCAGGATCCACACCATTCATACCACCCAGCATTCCCATACTTCCCCTTAAAAAAAAACCCACCTGCATGGCTGTGCCTAGCTAATATATGCTAATATCACATTTTAGCATATTTCAGTTTTTTATTTTGATTTAAAATGTTCAGAGGTGCAGTTCTGTGAGACACATAAGGCATAGGATCCCTCCCCTTGCTGGGTTTGAGTCGTGCAGCAGACAGTTGCTCCATATAAGAATCGCTCAAGATGTACCTTCCTTTCTCTATGGCATTATGGCAGGACAGGATTGCGTTTGGTTGCAAGATAAATTCAACTTTGTGCAGTAGCATCTCTGTGCCTGTTAGTTTATTTCCTTCATATGAACCTTACAGCTTCTTATGGTGGTAAATTAATCACATTGATACATATGCTGAACCCAAATATCAGAATCAAGCAATTAATTCAGATTGCATTGGTGCTATGACTGACATTATCATGTTAATTTGTGACACCTACATTTGCCCTAACCAAAAACATTTCAGCTGGAAAAGACGGTGTTTTTGCAATTTTCATTTGCAAAAAGTACGTACTCATACTCATAACTGGATACATATACTGGTGCCAAATTGCATCAGTGCAATGCTGTGTAGTCCGGAAATGCTGGTTCAAAAAATTGTGCTATGAAACCCCTGCTTGACCTCATTTTGTGTGCCTTTGTTATTGCTAAGGCAATATTTAAACATACCTCATGATTACTATTTGCATGGTATAGGCGTCTCGTTCCCAGGTTCGATCCATGGATTAAACCATATGGCAGAAGTTAATAAAACATTTACTCTTCAAGTTCACAGTCCATCAAATATAGAAGGCATCTCTAGTATATGTTTGTGATTAGCCCAACTCTCCCATTGGTGAACCAGCCACAGAGTTTTACCCCTTTTAAGTTTTGCTCAAGACTGATTTAGCAGAGTTCATATCAACATAGATAAATGCAGAGGCTTTGATATCCGCCCTTCAGGGCCGGCTTTAGCACTGGTGGCGCCTGGTGTGACAATCATTTTTGGCGCCCCCCACGCCCCATGAACGCCTTCTCGGATTCTCTCATTACCACTGGGCAAAAGTGCTCCTCATCTCGCCAATCATAAGTTATTGCTAAACACAGCACCCCCACCCTGAGGTCAGCGCCCCCCCCACAGGTCAGCACCCAGTGCAGCCGCACCGGTCACACTGCCCTAAAGCCGGCCCTGCCTCCCTTCATTGGTTTGTTTGCGCCAGCACCTTTCACCTACTGCTTGAAATGCCATTCACATTTTGGATCAGCCCAGAGGAGTTTTTTTTCTCCCTACAACCCTGTGAGAACCTTGAGCTCCACAAACCAGCAATTGTTTGTGGTCCCTAGGATCAAGAAATCCAGTGGTGGAGGACGCTCATTTGCTTTCTGTGATCCCAAACTCCTGGAACTCTCCTCCGGCAGAAATTAGAAAGATTGAGTCGGAACTAAGATTTAGAAAATTCTTGAACACTGCTCCTTTCAGCTACCTTGTATGCTCAGGGCAATGCAATTGATATAATTTCTCAGCACTGGGAGACCCTTCTGAGTAGACATGTGCTTTAGAAATCTAGATGAATAGAACAGAATTGAGTATTTTGTGCTTCTTTACAAAAAGAAATCCCCAAATGGAATTATCTTTTGGCAAAGAAAAAAATAATGCTCCCCTTGCCATGGGAGTCTTCTCCCATGGCGGGGGTGGGGCCTTATTACAATTTTACTGTCCCTCATTGCCAGGGCTTGCCTGACAGTGAGAAACAGTAAAATATGGCTAAATGTACGCCCACCTAAATTGTGTGGGGGGTCGTGTAGCCATTTCTCTGATGGCCCGCACTCCCCAGGGCCAGTGGAGAAGTTTGAAAACTCCCTCCCTGCCAATATATAAATCGGTCCTTAAGTCTTATGATTTGCATAACATTATCACTACTTCTGTCTGAGAGTTGAGACTTTAAGATTGATATAAGCTTTCTGCATCCATTCATTGACCCAATCATTCGCATGCTCACCCATATATCTATCCATCAATGAATCCAATCAATTATGCAATCATTTATTTTGGCACTTACTCAGCCCAATAATTATCCATGCACTTAGTCACTCACTCATCCCTCCATGCGCTCACTCATCCATCCAACCATTGACACACATTCACACATCTACATACCCACACAAAACAATCTATGAAGAATCACTTTGACTTATAATGTAGCCATACATAATGGCTTTGCTATTTTTTGTTATGTTTGATGTGGTTAGCACAATGTAAAGGCACCATTAAGGGTGAATGTTTTGTAGATGATTTCCTTGAAAAGTTATTGCAGTGGAAAACTAAGTACAGTTACCAAGAAGGGGAAGGGGAAAACATTTCATCTGCACTGTAAGGGAAAAATTGTACCCTGGGCAGGGATTATAGCCTTGTGTAAAAAATAAACAGAACAATGATTTATCTGCCAAAGATACTGCCTGGTGAGACCATTCTATCAAGGAGCCTTGCCCTTGTCCAAGGGAGACCAGACTGTCCCCCTGCATACAGGCCCTACACTTTTCTTCTCTCAGTGGCCAGGAAAGGCCATGGTTACATGTGGAGAAGAGTTGCTCTGGTAAAGGAAGAGACACCTAAGCATAGGAACTTCCTACATCCTGTGTGTTTGCAATTGGATCCCTCCCCCTGTGCTCTGGCCTGAACCCCTCGTGGTCTCATTTCTCTTCATGTTTACACTGGAGTGTGCCCAAAATCCACAAATATCCAACTGGCCTATGAAAGGGACAGGGATCATAATACCTATGGTTCAATTTGAGCCTGGGCAATTCTTACTTTCCTGCCTCAACCACTGACTATTACCCTTGTTGGTTTGTGCCTTTCCATTTGATCCAAGAACTTATTGTTGAACGATCACTGCACTCCACTGTTGCTGCTAAGTGAGTAGTTGGTATGGTCGGATCCTGAATGTGTGATTAGGTTGTGTAGTTCAGTGAAGAACTTTATTTGATTAAAATATAATCATAAAAGCTGGACATGCGTGCCATACATATACAAAATAGATGATTAAAATGACCAAAGTGGTATAAAGATACGAAATTTTAAAACTAGGCAACAGCAAAGTATTTTTAAAAGGATTAATAATGTAAACAAACAAAGAAAAAAGTGAGCGTTACTGTCAAAGTCTGAGGAAAAAGGGACCGGGAGTTACAAGAGGACGCGGAGAGTGTGACCAATTCATTGAAATGACTGTCAAATGTCAATGTCCATAAAGGATCATCGGGTTCACATACCCTAGTGTTACAGGCACGGGGAACACAGAAGAAACCAAAGTTGGGCTTTGTAAATCTACAGTTTTGTTTTAGTCACCTGTGGCCCTTTTTACAGTTGCTACCGGGCCTACAATTTGCCGATTAAATTTGCGATATACGTAATGAATAAAAATAGTGAAGCTTATATTTAGAGCTGTGTTCTCTGGGTTCAAAGCCGCGATGATTGCCTGTCTGCAGGACCGAACTCCCAATCTGTTCCATTCTGGCCTCAATTTTGATCTGCGCTGAGTCAGCAGTGCAGGGCAGAGGCATACAACATGCTCCATAGATTCCACCGAGTCTCCACAACCCCTGCACTGTTGGTTGTCTGACGTGCGACGCCAGATGGGTAAATGTTTCAGCAGATGCCATTCCCCCAGTCTTAGTGCCATGAAACGCAATTTTAGGTACAAAGAATATGTGCAGGGCAGATATGATGACGGTGTAGCCAACTGGTAGGAATTAATTACTGCCCATGCATGCTTACGTTTGGCGAGAACAGCTTTGTCTGTAATATGGGACAGCATGCGAGTGCGCTTCTTGATGCTAATTTTAAAGGCCGTTTGACTGGGGTTTAGGTTCCAAAGGTCACTTGCTGAAAATTGCTGTACACAGTCATGGAAGAGCTTGCTGTAGGTCCCACTTGGATTATTAGAACTAATATCCGACCACAACATTGACTCAAGGGAAACACCTTCTGCCTGCCTTAGCTTGTGGCACAGGTTTAAATAGGCACCTAAGCTGGAAATTTCGTAGTTTAAAAGGCCCAATTCTAATCGAATCTGTGCGGCGGAGGCAGATTTTGGCATGCGAAAAACACTTTTATAGATCTTGGTCACATGTTGATTTAGTGTTGTGCTAATTTTTCCCCTAAAGATTTCAATGCCGTATGACAGCGTAGGGCCGACTTTGGCTTTCATAACTTCCATCATTGGGGTTAGACTCGGACCCATCAGTTTTTTAGAGAGTTTTGAAAAATTCAGTCGGAGAGCTGTGGCTTTCATTGAAATGTCACTACGATGTTTGGCGAAGGTGCCCCTTGAGTCGAAGTTGACCCCCAGGTATTTGTAAGATTTTCCTACGACAAGGCTGGAGTCGTTGTACATCCAGCCGCCACCTCTGTAATGTTTTCGGCCGAATATGACTACTTGTGTTTTCTTTAGATTGACCTCTAGGCTGTTTGTAGTGGTGTAACTATATAATTTATTTAACAATCGTTGCAGCCCTACTCGGGTTTGACTAAGAAGAACAAGGTCATCGGCGTACAGAAGATTACTCAACTGCACACAGCCAATCTTTGGGGAATGGCTGTTTATCTCATCCAGTTCTGCTGAGAGATCGGCAATAAACAGGTTAAAGAGCAATGGGGCAAGCACACACCCCTGTTTCACTCCTCTTGTTGTTAAGATTTTTCGGGACAGGTGTGTGCCAGTGCCAAGCTTGACTTGTATCCAAGTGTCGGTGTGCAGTTGAACAATGGCCTCCAGTAGTTTGGCCGGGATTCCCCATTTTGTTAATTTTGCCCAAAGTGCTGCCCTGGGGACCCGATCGAAGGCGGCTTTGAAGTCGACGAAACAATAAAAAAACACCTTCGATGAGATGAGCGATTTGTCAATAAATATTGATAGTGCCAGTAGATTGGAGGTTGTGCCCGAATTTGCTGTAAAGCCTGTTTGGTTTTTTGGAATCAGGCCTTTCTGATCGGCCCAGGAACTTAGTTCTTCAAGTAGGATACTCGCAAAATACTTTGCCTCGTTGTCCAATAGGGCTATCAACCTGTAGTTGTTTGGGGACGAATGAGCACCGGACTTGTATATTGGATGGATTACTGCACCTCGCCATGAGTCGGGTATGACTGAACAACTCAGTGCAGATCTAAAAAGGATTGCCAATTGTTGTGCCCAAAGAGGGATGTTTGCCTTAAACAGGGCCTGCGGCAGGCCGTTTGGACCCGGCGCTCCGTCTGATCTCGCTTTTGATAATATTTTAATCAACCTTACTTGAGTGGTGGAGATCGTCTCGCATTGCGGCTGCGTCAATCGTGGGGGCTGTCCTGGCTCTCTGAGGGCCCGTTTTTAATTAATGCGGAGGTGTTTACTGTTAAAGAGTCTGCACCTCCATTGGCCTTGAAGTGATCAGTCAAGAATGAGACCCATTCTGCCTCCGCAATGTTTGCACTCCCCTGTCTAGTTGTTCCATTGATTTGTCTGTTCAATAGTGCCCAAAATGTTCTTGAGTTATGGTTTTTGCTTTCCCAGAGAAGTTTACACCAAAATTGATCGAGATGAAGTTGTTTATCTTTTTGGTGTGCCTGTCTGTAGTTTTTTTGAGCAGTTTTATAATCGTTAAGGCGCTCATTGGATTCTGGATACTTCCTGGTTGCCCGCAGGGCAGCGTTTCTAATCTTCTTTAATTTTACTGTTTGACTCGAAATGGGGAACTGAGAACAGCAGGTGGTCGAGTTAGCATGCGGGTGAGATGGAAACAGGTTTAGCAGGTGTTGACAGAAATTTAACCAATCAACAATGTGAGAGGCTGTGGGAGGGGGACCACCAAGTGTGAGAAACAGGCATTCCTTCAGGATGTTAATGCTAAGTTCATCATTCCATCTTAGACGTTTTAGATTTTCTGAATGAACTCCCTTGTAAGTTGTTGGAGCTGAGTTGTGAAAGGCTGGGTTAGTGTTGATGATGACAACTTGTGGACGGTGGTCGCTCTTTGATCGAGCTTTGATGCTGTAATTTTCCAAGTGAGAGAACAGAGCTAGGTTACAGATGGTGTAGTCTAAAAAAGAGAACTTTCGGCCATTTGTCCATGACCAGTTTGGAGGAGTATCCTGTATGAACCTGCCGTTCATTACTATGAAACCTGCGCTAAAGAATTGCAACACACAGAGCTCCCCCAAGGCGCAGTGAGTTTGATTTAGGGGTTTGGACTGAGGCTTCAATACCGACAACGACAATGGGAGACAACCTCCCAAATCCGACGAATTTCCTTGGAACAAGTTAGTATTGAAATCCCCAGTAAGCAAACAGTCGGCATAAGGGAAGGCCACTGCTAGATCACACAAAATTTTAAGCAAGAGGTTTAAATGGGCCCTTTTTGTCCGTACGCTTGGATTGATGTACACATTAAGCAACAACAGGGGGCGCTGTTGTCTCCACGAGCTAACTTTGACTCCAAGCAACCAGTCCTCCTCGAAATTTAGTAGCTCTGTTGGACCCTTTAGACTGCATGAAATATAAATTGACAGTCCTCCCTTTGGGCGGCCGTATTTACGGTCTCTAACGGCTGATTTCCAGTATTCAATGAATCCATCAATGGGATAATTGCAAGTAGCCCATGTTTCCTGGAGGGCAATTAGATCATGACCAAAGGTAAAATTTCGGGTCTCTAGTGAGGACATTTTGAGTTGAAGGCCGCTAATATTCCATGAGCACAGGGATAGGCGAGACTGTAGCTGGAGATTTGTCGAATTTGTGGGTTTAGGCTGGGGAGTGCTAGATTTGGCAGCCTCCAAGAGGGTCGATTTTGGCAAAGTTTGTCCAAGTGGTCAGGGTAGGTTCTTAAGGGACAAAGCTGCTGATAGCCACCCCCAGTCTTGGATTTCATGGCACTTCAGGGGTGCGGTCCGTAGACTTCCTGTTAGAGATGCATCTCCTACTGCATTTTTTAAGATTGAGTATGGTTTGCTATTGTCGCAGATCGAGGACCGACGCACACTTGCCTGTGTGGCCGATTGTTTAGCTAGTATCGTGGGATAGCCTGGGTTGAAGTGGGGATAGATTTTGATTCCCCATGACCGAAGAATATCTTTGCAGGCTAAAAGAGCTTGTGCCCGGATTACAGATGTAAATGTCACCAAGGTTAGTTCAGAGGGTTGCGACCCTCTTGGTGGAAGAAATTCTATGTATTCAATGTCGTCAGATGCCAATGTATCGACACCCGGGACTCCTTTCAGTAATTTGATAATGTTCGCTCTATTGAGGACGTCGTGATGACCTTTTGATTTATATTCAGGGACAAAAAGGATTTTGGAGCACTGAGGATCACTGACGGCACTTGGTTGACAATGGCCCTTATCATTTAAGATCTTTTTTTCAATTAGAGGGTCGGGGGCTATTCCAAGATTTGGTAAAGGATTACCTTGAAGCCCATCCGGAGTTGTCAAACAATCCTCTGATGGCTTTAGAGTCTTCTTGAAAATTACTTTTGGATGATGACTTCCGGTGCTTGATGGAGCAGTTTGAATGCAAGAGTATTGAGTAGGTTGGGTGTGAGTAATCGTTTTGATAAACAGGTTTGTGTTTACAACTTGTGATTGACCAGTTGCTTGCTCCATGCCGTTTCGAAGCGGTTTTGGTTTTTCAGCAACCGCAACTTCCTCAGATTTGTATGCGGAGCTTCTTCGGCCGGGGGAGGATCGGGTTGGGCCTGATTATATACGAAGGTGGACTGCTGGAGATTTGGTGATAGAGGGGCTGTTGTGGTCAGCTGGTCCTGATTTGATGGAATAAGGTTTGAGACTTGTTCGTTGGCCCGGTTCTTAAACAATGGAAACAGTTTGGAGGATGCAGCCGCACATATTGTTGTTAGTTTGTTTCTTTGTTTGCGTTGACGTTTTTCTCTCTCTTACTGAGAGGGTGAAGCGATTGGGAAATTGTCTTGGAGTGGGGTGAGACCAGAGTGGGTGACTTAGAATCAGGGTCTGCAATGGTAGAGTCGACTGCATTTATAAGGTCGTTCACAATTTGAGGGCTCAACAAGGGCGGAGTCAACTTAGCTGGTGTTGGCAACCCTTGGGCTGTGCGGTACGGCTTAGATGCTGCTGAATGTTTCGCCTCTTTGCTTTCTGGGATCTCGCAAGCCTCTGATGTCGGTGTCTTGTCATTTATTTTGACAGAGTCTGTAGACTGTGCGAGCTCCTGAACCTGGCCCTTGCTGGCACTGCCTCCTGACAGTTGTTTGACTTCGTCTAAAACACAGTTTAAAAAGGCTGGAAGTGCTGAGAGGCTGTCAATGATGGGTGAGCAACAGCAGACTGATTGTACCAGGTTTAAAGATGATTGAGCCCTTATTATTAGGTTGTTTAAGTTCTCTAACTTGTTGTCGATGCCTGCTGTAAACACGGCTAAGGTATTCAAAAGGTCGACTTGCATATCCAGTTTGTCGGAATGATAGTTTAGTGCCGTGACTGTAGATTGAAAAGTTTGTAACAGTTGCGGCCAAATGTTAGACATGGATGACAAAGAAGCGGCTTGTGAGTCTGATTCTTGTTTCATGTTAAGTGATTCATCTGAATCTTTGAGAAAAAAGGATAAGTCCAGTAGCAGTTGATCTTTAGGATCTTTTGTGTCAGTTCCTCATTCAAACTTTGTGGAAACTGTGGCTGCACTTGTGGTCGTGGCTATGGCTGCTGCTGTGGCTGCCGTTACACTTGACAACATTTGCAGTGGGAACAATGTAATATCCTCCTTCAGGGCCCCTTCCCGTTGGATTACGATGGGACTGGGTGCTCCGAGGCTTGGGGATTGGTTATTTTGTGGAAGTGAGGGACTTGATGGCAGTTGTGGTGTTGACGTGGACATGAGAATATCTGATTGCTGTAGCACGGCGTTAGATATTCGTTCAATTGTTTCAATTGTTTCAGTCCGAGTATGATTTCTTAAGTCAGGAGGCGTACAGTTTTCCTGAGGTGCGGATAGGCGACAAGAGGAAGACTGCTGAATGACCGGAGAGGTTACCATAGGAAGCGCGGGGGCGTTTTCGAGTCATCCTCAGATGGACTAACGCTAAGATTAGCGCTGGTGGTAACTAGTGACGGTGTAATTTTGCTGATCGGTGACATATGAATGTTTGCCTCGGTTATTTGTTGGAAATTGCTAATCCTTGACGCCACCAATGTTTGTGGGGGGGAAAGAGGCTTAACTGATCCAGGTGTTTTTTTAAAGTACTCCAGAATCAAGAGAGGTTGTGTAGTCTTGCGGCACAGCGGAGAGATACGGTCCCTATTACCAACAGGCTCTCGTCCACCGGGGGACGGAACCAGCGGGTCCAGTGAGGACAAGGACGAGGACATCAGTTGGTTAGAGGCATTCGCTGCTGCTCCCTCTACCGCTGCTGCCAACTGCTTTAGTTTTTTTGTTTCGGTGATGAAAGCACCTTCCTTGTTCTCCCGGATCTCATCACTCTATTTTATTTGATTTAACTGCGTTGCCGATATGAAGCCGATGTGAAGCTGATTCCACCTCTACCGGTTTTTGCGATAGACTCACGGGGGCTCACGTGGCCGGTGGGTACCAGCGGTGCTTCTTAGACACCCCCCTTTCTTCCACCCCCTCCTCCTCCCTGCCCACACTAACCTGCCTTACGACCCCTGTGGCCCCCTGTACCCCCCTGCCGCCTCGAACAGTTCTATGAGAAATGGAACTGAAATGGTATATTGCGCATATGGGGGATGTACAGGAGTCCCAACAGGAGGCCAGTAGGGTCAGAGTAAAGGTGTGGGCCGGGGTGTCGGACGGATGACGGGGGCTGGGGCTGGGGGAGCGAAACCAGACCGGACCGGGCTGGGCTTGGCAGTGCGGAGACTGGAACTGAGGCTGCGCGAGGCGGAAGTGGGGTGGGGTGACCAGGGACGGAGCCAACCGAACCAGGTGGATTTGGCAGGTTTTTGGCAGCTGCAGGACAGGGCGGGGCGGCTCAGGACAGGACAGTGCAAAGCGGCGCAGTCACGCTGTCCACCCCCCTCGGACCAGACACCGTAAGTGAAAGACTCGGTCCAGGGGGGGGGCGGCAAGGCAAGGCAGCAGACAAGCATGGCGCAGCAGACACACTGTTATGCTGATGGTTATAGTGGTGGGCGGGAGTTAGGGACCTAGGACACCGTTGGTCACCGAGGGGGAGGGCGGGGGGCTAAACCCACAAAGGGGAGCTGCTAGGAGTTCAAAAACCGGAAGACTCACCTTCGCAAGCCTCACCGATCCACAGAAGGGATCCCTGCAGCGTTTCCTACCGCTGCCGCCTCCACGCCTCTCACTTCTCCACACCTCCGCGCCTCGCCGCTGCCTCGCCACCCGCACCTCACCTATGTCCGCCACAGGCCGCCACAGACCTCAGACCTCAGGTCGCCAACCAACTAACCGAGCGGTCCGTGGTCCGCTACCACCACCACCGCCGCTGCTACTAGGGCTCCGCCCCCTACGCACCACGCACCACACACTGGCGCACGGCTCGCCCCAAGCTCCGCTCCAAATTCGGTAAACTCCGCACTCAACTCTCCCGTCTCCCGTCTGGCCGCGTGTCAGATGCTAGATCCGGTGAGTGGTCTACATGTTTCAGCCAGGCCTTAATATGTAAACTGGCTTTCCTCAGGACCTTAGTGATGTGCGAAGGTGGTGACTAGGCTACTGGTTTGTGTCCTAGATAAAAATGTGTTGCTCGCGCTAAGGTGCACAATGTGTGAGGGGGGGCTTCCCTCTCAAAGCATTAGCTAGCGATTTGCTGCGAATGCCCCATGAGTATCCGGCAGGGGTGCTGGCTTGCGTGTCAGTGCAGGACCCTCCTATCAACCTGTTGTTGCTGTTAAGGAACTCCGGCGCCAGGGAAGCCCCCCCTCACACATTGTGCACCTTAGCGCGAGCAACACATTTTTATCTAGGACACAAACCAGTAGCCTAGTCACCACCTTCGCACATCACTAAGGTCCTGAGGAAAGCCAGTTTACATATTAAGGCCTGGCTGAAACATGTAGACCACTCACCGGATCCAGGAATGTCATAAATAACACTCCGCTTACATCCTATGCCTTGTTTTTATTACTGCCAGGGCCCAAACATTAAAATAAAACCCCCGGGGACTGGGACCACTGGACAGTTTTTTAACCTATCACCTTTCACGTCACCTACACTGCACACTCAGTAACACACCTGCTCCGCTGTAATACAGGCGTTGTAGCACACCCGGGACACACTCGGTGTCATCGGGTGGGCCCGATGATGAAGCATGCCACCAACTAGGTTGGTGGGTGAGGGCTTTATAAAAAGAAATAAGATTTTTTCTTTAAAATAAACATCATCAAACATACACCCTTGTGACCCTTACCACGTCTAGACAGACTAGTATTAGATACTTTAGCATTCAGATCCCCCACAATTAAGACATGTGACTCATCCTCCTTATCAATTATATGGACAATAAAGGCAAGCAACTTTTTGGCCGGCTTGTTGTTCTTTGAGCTGAGAGGCATATAAATATCCAACAGCAATATTGTTTGCACTTCTACTGAATGCAACCGCTGCTGCCCTATGAATTTTATGCTAAGAACTAAGTAATAGGTGTGTGAAAAGGAGGTATTTGACCAGTTGTATTCCATCCTTAATAATATTGAAATGCCTCTGCTAGCATGGCCGATACTTAAAGGAGTAGCTGGTAAATTAATTTTAAAATAATTATCTATATGAATGCCTACCTTACCCCATGTCTCTTGGATTTATTTAGCATCAGCCCTCGAATTGGAAAGAATTTTCACCTTTAGATTTAGGGGTCGATTCCGATCTCGGCCGGAAGCGCACCTAACACTATTCGTCCGGAAAAAAACCAAGCCGAATGCGTGTTTCCCGACCGATTCGAACAGTCGTCCGAACGAGCAAGTACGATGAGCATAACAGCACAGATTCCGAGCAAGCCGTACTTACCCATTCCAGCTCCTGTTCCCCACCCGAGCCGGATCCGTAAATGCCGAATCGAGTCGCATGGAAGCAAATACACAGCACCTTCCGGCCAGACTAGTACGATGCGCCTTCCATACGCGCCGAACCCGTCGCTACGTCCGGCACGTCAGAGCATCCGGGAGAGCTGTACATAAGCTCCGATTCGCGCCACAAGACGATCCACGGCGACGAGACGAACAAGCCAGCGACGAGTACGAGTTGAAGCCACGAGAAACCCGAACGAGACGACCCAACCATGAATCCCATCGCGCAGGTCCTACCAATACTCTACATCTATTACCGGGACCGGTACGGACGCGTACGGTGCAGACGGTAAGTCAAACACCCACAACACAAACAAACGACACGTACCCAACATATGTCACACACACATAGGGATGCAGAAATGACGTGCAACAGCAGAACCATAGGGGCGGGATGGCTATCACCAATGCCATACACACCCATAGGGGGATGGATGCCTACCACTACCACCACCCCTACTCAGGGGGGCCTGGATGCCTGTCACTACTACCATCCCCACTCAAAGGGGGATGGAGGCCTACCAGTACCACCACCCCTACTCAGGGGGGTCTGGATGCCTACCACTACCACCACCCCTACTCAGGGGGGCCTGGATGCCTGTCACTACTACCATCCCCACTCATAGGGTGATGGATGCCTACCACTACCACCACCCCTACTCAGGGGGGCCTGGATGCCTGTCACTACTACCATCCCCACTCATAGGGGGATGGATGCCTACCACTACCACCACCCCTACTCATGGGGGCCTGGATGCCTACCACTACCACCACCCCTACTCATGTGGGCCTGGATGCCTGTCACTACTACGATCCCCACTCATAGGGGGATGGATGCCTACCACTAACACCACCCCTACTCATGGGGGCCTACTCAGGGGGGCCTGGATGCCTACCACTACCATCACCCCTACTCATGGGGGCCTGGATGCCTGTCACTACTACCATCCCCACTCATAGGGTGATGGATGCCTACCACTACCACCACCCCTACTCATGGGGGCCTGGATGCCTGTCACTACTACCATCCCCACTCATAGGGTGATGGATGCCCACCACTACCACCACCCCTACTCAGGGGGGCCTGGATGCCTGTCACTACTACCATCCCCACTCATAGGGGGATGGATGCCTACCACTACCACCACCCCTACTCATGGGGGCCTGGATGCCTGTCACTACTACCATCCCCACTCATAGGGTGATGGATGCCTACCACTACCACCACCCCTACTCATGTGGGCCTGGATGCCTGTCACTACTACCATGCCCACTCATAGGGGGATGGATGCCTACCACTACCACCACCCCTACTCATGGGGGCCTGGATGCCTACCACTACCACCACCCCTACTCATGTGTGCCTGGATGCCTGTCACTACTACCATACCCACTCATAGGGGGATTGGATGCCTACCACTACCACCAACCCTACTCATGGGGGCCTGGATGCCTGTCACTACTACCATCCCCACTCATAGGGGGATGGATGCCTACCACTACCACCACCCCTACTCATGGGGTCCTGGATGCCTACCACTACCACCACCCCATCTCATGTGGCCTGGATACCTGTCACTACTACCATCCCCACTCATAGGGGGATGGATGCCTACCACTAACACCACCCCTACTCATGGGGGCCTGGATGCCAACCACTACCACCACCCCTACTCAGGGGGGCCTGGATGCCTACCACTACCACCACCCCAACTCATGGGGGCCTGGATGCCTCTCACTACTACCATCCCCACTCATAGGGTGATGGATGCCTACCACTACCACCACCCCTACTCATGGGGGCCTGGATGCCTGTCACTACTACCATCCCCACACATAGGGTGATGGATGCCCACCACTACCACCACCCCTACTCAGGGGGGCCTGGATGCCTGTCACTACTACCATCCCCACTCATAGGGGGATGGATGCCTACCACTACCACCACCCTTACTCATGGGGGCTGGATGCCTACCACTACCACCACCCCTACTCATGTGGGCCTGGATGCCTGTCACTACTACCATCCCCACTCATAGGGGGATGGATGCCTACCACTACCACCACCCCTACTCATGGGGGCCTGGATGCCTATCACTACTACCATCCCCACTCATAGGGTGATGGATGCCTACCACTACCACCACCCCTACTCATGTGGGTCTGGATGCCTGTCACTACTACCATCCCCACTCATAGGGGGATGGATGCCTACCACTACCACCACCCCTACTCATGGGGGCCTGGATGCCTACCCCTACCACCACCCCTACTCATGTGTGCATGGATGCCTGTCACTACTACCATCCCCACTCATAGGGGGATTGGATGCCTACCACTACCACCACCCCTACTCAGGGGGGCCTGGATGCCTACCACTACCACCACCCCTACTCATGGGGGCCTGGATGCCTGTCACTACTACCATCCCCACTCATCGGGTGATAGATGCCTACCACTACCACCACCCCTACTCATGTGGGCCTGGATGCCTGTCACTACTACCATCCTCACTCATAGGGTGATTGGATGCCTACCACTACCACTACCCCTACTCAGGGGTGCCTGGATGCCTACCACCACTACCATCCCCACTCATAGGACGGGTAATGCATGACACAACCAGCATACTCCAACATAAGGAATGTCAGAAAAAGACATCACCCCAACATCATGACAAGCGTGTGTAGTCTGTGTCAAATGCCTACAACACTGAACATGACAATGAACATACAATGTGACCCCTATCACATGTGTCACACATAAATGTGTGTGGCCTCCACAATGCAAACAGACCATGACCACTGTGGCAATTGGTCTAAACCCCCATCATCACAGTGACCAAAATATAAGTGTGGTGTCCATAGCTGAAGCCCAATTGAACATTGTGGCAATGGGGTCTAAACCCCCATCATCACAGTGACCAAAAGGTAAGTGTGGGGTCCATAGCTGAAGCACATTTTGAACATTGTGGCAATGGGGTCTAAACCCCCATCATCACAGTGACCAAAATGTAACTGTGGGGTCCATAGCTGAAGCACATTTTGAACATTGTGGCAATGGGGTCTAAACCCCCATCATCACAGTGACCAAAATGTAAGTGTGGGATCCATAGCTGAAGCACATTTTGAACATTGTGGCAATGGGGTCTAAACCCCCATCATCACAGTGACCAAAATGTAAGTGTGGGATCCATAGCTGAAGCACATTTTGAACATTGTGGCAATTGGGTCTAAACCCCTATCATCACAGTGACCAAAATGTAAGTGTGGGGTCCATAGCTGAAGCACATTTTGAACATTGTGGCAATGGGGTCTAAACCCCCATCATCACAGTGACCAAAATGTAAGTGTGGTGTCCATAGCTGAAGCCCAATTGAACATTGTGGCAATGGGGTCTAAACCCCCATCATCACAGTGACCAAAAGGTAAGTGTGGGGTCCATAGCTGAAGCACATTTTGAACATTGTGGCAATGGGGTCTAAACCCCCATCATCACAGTGACCAAAAGGTAAGTGTGGGGTCCATAGCTGAAGCACATTTTGAACATTGTGGCAATGGGGTCTAAACCCCCATCATCACAGTGACCAAAATGTAAGTGTGGGGTCCATAGCTGAAGCACATTTTGAACATTGTGGCAATGGGGTCTAAACCCCCATCATCACAGTGACCAGAATGTAAATGTGGGATCCATAGCTGAAGCACATTTTGAACATTGTGGCAATGGGGTCTAAACCCCCATCATCACAGTGACCAAAATGTAAGTGTGGGATCCATAGCTGAAGCACATTTTGAACATTGTGGCAATTGGGTCTAAACCCCTATCATCACAGTGACCAAAATGTAAGTGTGGGGTCCATAGCTGAAGCACATTTTGAACATTGTGGCAATGGGGTCTAAACCCCCATCATCACAGTGACCAAAATGTAAGTGTGGGATCCTTAGCTGAAGCACATTTTGAACATTGTGGCAATGGGGTCTAAACCCCCATCATCACAGTGACCAAAAGGTAAGTGTTGTCATGGAAAAGCTGCAACTGCCAAACAGCATGGATGATTCCTGGTCACACAACAACAAACACATCAGTGGCAAAGTAGTGCTTGTGTCCCATAGCAACATAGATTGGGTGAGGCAAACAGTGCAGTGCAAATAAGACATACCTTTGGCCATGTGCAGACAAACATCACCCATGGGGGCTGACATTGTCAACATTTATCAATTACACAATGACAGAAGTGACCATCATAATGCAGACCCACATATCTGCACCAATGGACACACAAATGTAGATATCCTGTGGAGACTGTAGATGTGAGGTGAACAAATACCATACCATGGCAGCAATGGGACATACAAACCATGATTATTGTGCTGACTGATGACCTAGGAGTCCCAGGGACAGCAGGGGAAATCCACCAAACAACATACAGCCAATGGCACACTAAAGATATGCCAATGCAGTGGTGCAGATGCACAAACACAAACAGGCAGCCTCACACTGCATATCAAACACAACAGGTGATGGGGGGGTGTGCCAGTGTCCCCAGGCAACCACACAACACATGAGGAGGCCTGAATCCCAATTACACAGATGTGTATACAGTGCCACACAAAAGTAACTCATGGATCGGATTCCCCTATGTGGGCAATCAGGCATTGTTAGATGAGAGGGAGCCCAAATTACACATGTCACACAAGCTTGTTGGAACAGCAACTAACACAGCAAGAGACAGACCCACCACAGCACTACTCCCAGGGACACCACATTGTGGTGACACTAGCCTGCATGATAATCCCACTGTGATGACAAAGGTAGATGTCGTTCACACAGTGAACCACAGCCATGTGTCCTGAGCAACTAACTACCATCACACCTACACAAGCACAAATCAATCAGCACGGCCTGTCAGCCAAGGCCAATATGGAGGTAGGGGTCTAGCCGTGCAACAACTCACATTTGCACACACTCAACACCACACACCTTGATCTCCACCAATGTGCAGCTGTGAAGCTCACATGGACTGGTGACATTGCACATGCACCCATGACAATCCCAGTGGGGGTGGTGGTAACTAAGGTGCAAAACCCATCACACATGGCCAGTCATCAAGACTCGTGAATGTCTGACACACTGCAAAGTACGCCGTACATGGGCATGACGTGAAATCCACCCCAATCAATGGGATCCCGGCCACAGTCACACACCAATGAAGAAGCCATGGTGACACACAAAGAACACACATAGACAACTTCCAACATTGCAGCTCTGACCCTGAGGAGTGGCAGCAGTCACACACACAACGTGTCACAATCACTGAAAGCTACCACAAACTGTAAATTACATGACTTGTGTAACCAACAAGTGCCAAGGGGAATCCTGACTGTGTCCCATCTGCGTTTGCCCACATCCCCAGCCCTGACAACAAAGACAACTAGGGATGACAACCTCATGAACATTAGTTTGCCATGCACCCACATCCCAGAGAAACCAGGTCCAAGATGCTGGATGAACACAGGACAACTCAGCAAGCATCACAAACAGGAACATCCCTAGGGACACAGCCTGTGTAGGAAAAGGGAAGGGAACACACACAGACATGCTCACACAACACACAACACAGGCCCAGGCAATGTCACGGGATTACACACTGCCATGAGGGCACTCCACTCCTGTGGAAGGTCCGCTGTGCCAAACCTTGTCTGTGCACGACTCAAACATGTCAGCAGAACACTCGGTCAGTGAGTCAACAACTACAACACACTGAAGGCTCTGCTCACATCAGCCTGGGTATGGGAGTGTCACGTCAGTCATCTGCATACACCCTAAACACGTGTCAAGCAAGTTGCACTGTATACACAGATGAGTCCTTCAACATTGATGTGCTAAACTGCATGTCCAGTGGAGATGGGCACACAGTCAGGGAAATAGAAACATTGAACAGTGGTAAGCCCACCAGATGTGCATCAGTGTAAGCCAAAGATGTTAATTTACAAATGCAAAACGTACATCCATGTGTCAAATGCTGAACATTACACCCTCAGACTGCAGCAAAGGATGCTATAGATCCAGACTACATTAGGACACATATCCCATGGACCACATGGAGTCCATCACAGCAACACTTCATTTTCCAGATCTGAACACTATTACAACTGCAAATGCATGATGATACTCATCTACATCATGGACATCCAAAGAAAAACCACAATTAAACAAAAAGAGGCTTTATTCAGCAAATGTTAAATTAAAATTTGAAGTCCAATAGAAACGAAGGCCAATGGCCAGTCCAAATACACAGTCCCAACAGGGTGATACGTGACAACTTGTCAGCCATTGCTTGCCTGCACTGGTACGGACAGGGGACATCCCCCTTGGAGGGGCATACAAGGGGCAGGCCAGGCACCGCAGGGACAGGATCAGGGGATGCCAGAAGGAGGCAGTGAAGGGGTGGTGGGTGCAGGAGTGTCACTGGCAACTGCAGTGGAGGTGTCTGACTCAGTGGGGGCCGGCACCACTGTAGGGCACAACTCAGATGTTGTGGGTGCTGCAACCACTGCAGTGGGCCGGTCAGATGGAGTGGACTGGGTCCCCACTGCAGTGCCTGAGTCAGACGGGGTGGTTGTGGACTCCACTGCTGTGCATAACTCCAAGGGAGTGGAAGGGTGGGCAGATGAGGTGGGCAGGACAGAGGGGGGGGGACCTGGTCTCCACACCAGTGGCACAAACAGGCAGAGCGTCTGGTTTGGGGGTGGAAGAGCAAATGGTAGGGGGGGAGGGCCTAAGCAGTTTGGGGATGCGGTATCGGTGTGTGGGGGAACCTGGGGCAGGGTGTGGCGGTGGAACCTGTGCAGTGGTGGCCTGGGGGATGGAGGAGAGAGACTGTGTGGTGGAGCTGCGTGGTGGTGGTGGTGGGGTCTTGCCCTTCCTGGACCGGGGGGACTTTCGAATGGGGTCCTCTGTCTGCCTGTGCCTGGGGGAGGGTGTCCGGGTGTGAGGGGCACTCCCCTCTGTGTGTGGTGGTCGCCTCTTCTGCCTGGACTTCGTGTCAGGTGTATCTGTGGGGAAGAGGCCAATCTCACAGAGGAAGAGCTTCTGGGAGGGGGGGGTTGCAGGTGAGGCAAGGGAAGGGCTTTTGGAGGGAGAGGTATCTGAGGACTGCGCAGTGCTCGTGGATGCGTGTGTGTGTGTCTGGGCCCCATCCCCTGTGAGTGAGGTATCAGTCCCCTGACTGTGCGTGCGTGTGCGTCTGGATTTTGACGTGTGTGTCTGTGTGCTGCTTGTGTCTGTGCTGGTGCGTGCTGGTGCCGGTGTGTGTGTGCTTGGGACAGGTAGGGTGCTGGGTATTGTGGATGGGGCAGAGCTAGGAGGGGTGAGGGACTGTTGCAGGAGGGACACTGCTGCCGTCAGTGAGGAGGCCTTGGACTGATTGGTCCGATGTAGGGTAGACATGCCAGATGACATGCCCTCCATGAATGACACCAGTTGTGTCAAAAGACCCGTATGTGCATGGAGGACACTCAGCATTGATGTCTGCCCTACATGGATCTGCTTAAGTAAGTCCACAGACTCCACACTCAGGGCAGCAGGAGGGACAGAGGCAGGGGGTGCGGTGCCTGGCATGAAGGAGACACGCTCCCCTACACGGGAGCCTCCACGGACATGTGGGATGGGAGCAGATGGGAGGGTGGAGATGGTGGTGGTGGCGGGGACAGACTTGCTTGCCGTTGCCTCTGGTCTGCTGACACCCGCCTCCACAAGGGAGTCCTCACTGGAAGTGCTGTTTTCCCCAGCCGAGGTGGTCGTAGTTGAGGTCTCCTCAGTGTGGCTCCCCTCACCCTCCATGCCACTGGGTCCCTCGCTCTCCCATGCAGTGGACCCAGTCTGGCTCTGCCGCTCCTCTTGGTCCGTGGAGCTGTCTCCTCCTGTGGCTGTGGATGTATCTGCAAACAATCAGGATAAACAGAACAACATTAGTCACCTGTACTGACCACACACACCACAGTAAGTACAGCACATCACAGAGCAAGCCCTGCCATCATTTGCTAGACATTGCAATTAGTGCTGACACTGATTTGAAGAATCCCATTGTCTGCCTGACAGTCAGTCATGCCACACATATCCTACCTGTCCATGCACCCATCTGTCTGCTGCCTGTTGTATGCGACTAATCATATGTGCACACATGCACCACATACACAGTTGTTGGACATCCAAGAGTATATATGGAAATGTGTCACTCCAAACACATGCCATCTCCTGCCACTGACTCAGTACATGTGTCAGGAAAAGTGATGGGCAAAGTCTCTGTTGATATGCGGGTTTTGCTTCCATCATCAGACACAATGATGTCCTCATGTCCTGATAGACAATGCAACAATGATGTGCATGCAGGACATATCACACCACTGCTGGATCACCCTTTGCGATTGGAATGTCATGGCACAGGCCTGTCTGGCAAGTCAGTCATAACTGTCTCCAGTCACAGGGGCAGTGCATACACACAACACCAGTCTGCACTGTGTCACAATCAGGAGAGTTTTAGAAATGTAAGCCCTGTAGCTGACAGGTGCACATGTGCACCCCTGGCCACCCACATCATGAGGACTGAGATGATCCCACGTCAATCAAATGAGACATTTGAGTGACTGCAAACACAAATCCATACACATGAGCACTTCACCGTCTGATGAGAATGAACCAAAGCTGCCTGCACCTCAATGTTTCATACAACATTGTGCACAGTCAAGGGATCAGAGACCTATGCATTGACCTATGTGCAGATCCCATAGTCATAACTCAGATGGCTGGCCACCCCAAATTGTTAAACACTCCAGGAGTCCAAATAGCAAGGCCACACCACGGTGACACAGAGGCACACACCTGAGTGCACTCTTCACAATGCCCAATATGTATGCTGACACACGGGAGTGGGAGAACAGAGTGCCTTCGATGTACGGAGTAGGCATTACAGTCCTGGTCCATGTGCAACATGGTATTACCCTGAACACTAGGCAGGTGGCTATGCATGTGTCACACACATGATGTACATACTTCTGAGGCCCCTACCTTGGTCTCTGCAGCAGCATGGGTGTGTGGCACATACCCCAGACATGTGGTGAGTCAGAGCAGCAATTGGAACACATATTAAAGCCATACCCAGAGTACATGTCAGATCACAGGCAATGTGAGCAATTGTACCACCCATGCAGCCCACCACAAAGTTCCTATAACTGATGCTGTCCCCAACTTGAACCACAGGTAACTGCAAGTACACAGTACCCAAGTGACCTAAGTCACAGACTGTAAGGGCCACACCTGTGTATCAGATGAGGAGGGGCCATGACACAAGTGAGGGACATGAGTCCAGGACGACATGACAGTTGTACTGTGGAAGTGGAACCAGGCTAAAGGAGTGCATAGAGCATGTCAGTCATAGTACACAGTTGAGGCTAGCACTTACCCCCTCCTTGCTGCTGTCTGTCCTTCAGCTGCCCATCCATGTCAGGGAAGACCACCGCCAGGATCCGGAGCATGTGGGGGGTCAGGGTCCGGTGTCCGCCCCTCCTGCGAGGAGGCGACAGCTTCAGCTGGACCCTTGCGATCCTCCGGGTCCAGCCCCGAAGGTCCTGCCACCTCTTCTGGCAGTTGCGGATCCTGCGCCTGTAGACCCCCACAGATCGTACTGCCCGGACGATGGTCAGCCATATCTCCTGCTTCTGGTGGGCATCAACCTGTGAGGATGACAAAGTGAAAAGGCCATTACTACACATGCAACATTTCCGTGCATCACACAGTTGGATATACATGTCTCAATCACAGGGGCATATGATCTACACAGGTAGTGCAACTATGGCTATGAACAGTTTGCCAGCAGTTACTACATGGTATCATTGCCTTGGAAGTAAAACCTTGTTGGAATGCACTGTTACTGCACTATACCTGTTCAGTGCATGTGACTACACACTTTGGGGGGTGACAACTACTCAGTGAGCATGCTACCCACTGGTGTACACACTGTACGTCTTGCTAGTCAGAAAACATGCACAATTAGTAAGGCATTGGACAGCACACTCACCTGCTCCCCTGGTTTCCCATACAGCTTGCTGTACTGTGGAAGGAGGCTGTCCAGCAGGGCCTGGTTCTCCTCAGTGCTGAAGGCTGGGGCTCTATCCACAGTACGTGCCATAGCAGTAGCCAGAGGATGCAGAGACAGCAGCAGTGGTGGTGGCAGATGTCGTCCTGGAGCATGTAGTGCAGGCAAGCGAGCTCTCAGGGGAACAGCCAGCATTATATGTGTGCTGCAGAGGCAGATACTGTCCCATGTGTCCAAAGTGAAAGGTCCAAGTCGTTTGCATCTTCTGAATCTGGCCAATCCATGGAATTGTACCACTTATACACGCCCACAGCATCCTTCAAAAGTTTAACTTCATGACACCCATGAATTTGCAACATTGTTGTGGCTGGCCAACTGAATTTACTGCATCCGACTCGTACAACCTTCGAAAACGCGTCCGTTACCATGTCAGGTCATAGCCAATGCGTGCACACCGATCGGTCCATTGCTGTACAACGCGTATTTCGAAAAACAACACGCATCCGTCCACATCATATGCAATGTCCAATGCGTGCGCACCGATCGGTCCATTGCTGTACAACGCGTATCCGTTCACATCATATGCAATGTCCAATGCGTGCGCACCGATCGGTCCATTGCTGTACAACGCGTATTTCGGATGACAACACGCATCCGTCCACATCATATGCAATGGCCAATGCGTGCGCACCGATCGGTCCATTGCTGTACAACGCGTATCCGTCCACATCATATGCAATGGCCAATGCGTGCACACGGATCGGTCCATTGCTGTACGACGCGTCCCTGTACAAGTCACTCGCATATGTCACCATGGTTGTCACTGGTGAACATATGCCAGCCACATTTACTTGCCAGGGACTCAGGGGCACACCTACAACACCACAGCCTGTCCACACTGTATCCTAAGGCTTGTAAGGCTGCATTACCTTTTCTGTGTATGGGGGTCAACATGTGGTTTTTTGGGTGGCACTTGGGGGCAGCCACTCCCAGGCTGTGCACGTGTTCATGGGGACAGAATCCTTTGTGTGTTGTGCACATGACCACTGTGGTGTGCAACTGTTCATTTCAGAGCATGTGGCATGGTCACATTTCCAGGTTGTGTATGTGTATGTCATGTCACATACCCCCTGAGTCCCATGTGGGAAGGTATGTACGTCACAGGGTGACCCATTGCCACAATAGTGATGGCCCTCCACAGTCTGTGTGCATGTTGTGTTTCCAATGTCTCTGATTCCATGTGCACAATGGGAGACAGTCTCCACATGCACATTGTTTGTGCATGGACTTTGATGTTGTGCGTGTGTGTGTCACAGGCGTCCATGTCTGTCCTGCAGAGGCAACAGGGGCCACTACCTGTGGGAGTCATGGTTGTTTTGCTGACGTGTACATGATACGCCATGTCATGACAGTGTCCATGTGGCAATACAGGGTCCCTGGGAATCTACCTGTCAATGAGCTGTGATGCTTGTGGCACATCTGTCCTCACATGTCACTGTGGTGTGTGTTTGGAACGTGACAGCAGTACATGGGTACTGTGACACAGCCTAATGATTTCCCATAACACAACCTGGAACTTGTTGTCAACACATGTTGAACTGTGATGTTAGATGTTGGCCATGTAGGTGCCATATATGTCCATACAGAACGGCACACACATCAGGTACTTGTGTCTCGTAATGATGTATCATGTGATATTGAGTATGGTCTATGCCACATATGTGGGGTGACTGACAATCTTTCTTTCTTCACCTATGCACTGCAGGGCACCAGCTGTCCATAGACCATTCCCTGACCTTGCAACGATGGTTGAACGTGACTGCATCCGACGGTACCGCTTCAACAGGGCGCTGATTGAGGAATTGGCGGTGCGGTTGGCCCCACATTTGCAACCTGGCCGGCCATACCCTACAGCGCTGACCCCCAAGGTGAAGGTGATGGCAGCCCTACACTTCTTTGCCACCGGTACCTTTCAACACACTGTGGCGTCTGCTGGTGGGATGTCACAGACCATGTTCAGCCGTGTGCTACGCGATGTTTTGGAGGCAATGTTGGGATACCTGAACCAGTACATCTATTTCCCTAAACGTCAACAACTCACTGACGTCAAGAGTGACTTCTGTGCCCTGGGGAGGATGCCACATGTCATTGGCTCCATTGATGGGACACATGTGGCTTTGGTACCACCACAGGCACATGAGCAGGCATACAGGAACAGGAAACATTTCCATTTGATCAATGCTCTGGTGGTATGTCTTGCAGATATGAGCATCTCACATGTGTGTGCCCGTTTCCCTGGTTCGGCACACAATGCCTACGTGATGAGGAGTAGTCGCATCCCGAGGATGATGTCACAGATGCAGAACCAGCGTGCCTGGCTTGTCGGTGTGTACTGACTTTGTACCATTGTGTGTGTTCTGCAATGTTGTATTCCGCCCTCTTTTCCAACTCAGCTAATGTGCAATTGTCTGTATGTAGGTGACTCCGGATACCCCAACATGCCGTGGTTGCTGACACCCCTCAGGAACCCTGTGACACCAGCCCAGATGCGCTACAATGAGGCACATGTCGGACCAGGAGAGTGATCGAGCGGACATTTGGTCTCCTGAAGAGCCGCTTCCGCTGCCTAGACAAGACAGGAGGGGCCCTCCCATATGCCCCAGCAAAGGTGTGCAAGATTGTCATCGTCTGCTGCATGCTACACAACCTGGCAGTGCGGAAGGAGTTGCCTCTCATCCTGGATGACGATGACCAACATCCGCCACCTGTGGAGGATCCTGGCCTGGGCCACGATGCCAGTGATGATGATGATGATGATGAGGGTGATGTCCGCCACAGCTCATCACCAACTTCTTCAGCTGAATGTGAGTATCCAGAAATGTCATGTCAATGATGTGAGTTTGCATGATATGTGTGGGTGGTGCTCTGGTGCTGTTTGAGTGTGGCCATGTGCTACTTGACTGGATGCGTGCAGCGATGTGTCCTTACAGGTAGTCTGTACTCCCCAACAGTGTTGACATGCTAACTTGGTTTTGTGTAGGTATCTTGTGACATGTATTGGGCATGAGTATTGCAGTTCTGTCCTGTTCTTCAGTGCTTTTGACTGTGTGTCATGTCTGTCCTTCACAGGGTACTTTCAGAGTTGTTTGGTCAACTCGGATCCCCCGACACCATGATTCAGCTTTCAGGGTGGAAGCAGTCGTTTCCCTAAGGTGATGTGCCACACACCCCTGGACTTTATTTCTTCTACACTTGTTGACTGTGTGGACACTGCCACGTGGGATTACCTTGCATTTGTAGTGGAAACAACATGTTACAAATGTGTAATAAACCTGTTCTTCACTTTGGGATGTGCGTTGTTTGTGGTCACACATCTGACTGACATTTGCTTACTGCACCTGTGGGCTAGTTAACACAGACTCTGAATAGGTGTGGTGTCTGTGCATTCCACTATATTTCCTGGCAACATCAGTGTAGGCGATGAGTCAGATGGCACTGGTGTCTATGTGTTGTGTAGCCCTAGTGGTGTGTCTCCCTCATATGTGTCACGTCGCCATGACTCACATGACGGTGATGAACTTGCTGTGGCAGTTAGCATGCACAGTGTCATTTAGCAGATCATCATCTCCATGACAAAAACAACGTTGGAATCACAACAGAGGCAAGTATGGTGTATTAGTGAGTTTATTTACATACATGTGTGAGGATAGTGCACAGGATGGTGGGTGCTGTACATTGGTATTGGAATCCAAAGTTCCCAGATGAGTTGGAAGTGTTGGTAGCAGAAATGTCCTGAGTAAAGTCCACAGTCATCTGATACATTAGTCCAAATTAAACTCCCCATGTCATGTGGGAGAGTTGGGTTGCATTCGACAGGGTGAACAGTTTGCACACAAAGGAGAATTTCCAGAACAGGTGTTGGGTTCCTGGGGGATGTACATGGCCATCGGCCTCTCAGTTGTCCTTCCTCGGATGACCCCTCTTCTTTCTGGGGGACCCTCATGTGCAGGCCGCTGCGGTGCAGAGGACTCTCCACCAGAGTCATCCTCCCTCCCTGTGGCAGTTGCAGTTGTTGCGGCACCAGATGTTGTGGGCACACAGGGAGGTGTGGACATGTTGGTGCTAATCTGGCGGAGGCATGTCAATATGTCCCTCTGCACCGCTGTCAGTTCTTCCAATGTGTCCCACTTGGACTCCATGCCAGACATGTGTGTCTCCACACGGGACATGTGTGTCTCCACATGGGACATTTGGGAGTCCAAGCGGGCATGGTGGGCAGCCTGCTGCTGTTGAATGTCCTTGAGGATCCCCACTACCTGGCTGACCTCTCCGGTGCTATTCTGGTACGCATCAGCAATGCGTGCCAGTTAAGGGTCATCATGCAGTCCAGACCCCTCTGCAAACAGCGACCTCTGCCTACCACCCCTCCCACCACCCCTGGCCACACGTGCGGGAAATGCGGTGGCACGCACAGATGACCCTAGGCCCCCTTGGGGGTTGGTACTGGGGTTGTTGTCCGTTGCTTCACGGTGGGCTGTGGTCCCTGTGCTGTTGTCATTCAGTGTCCTTGGTCTGTCCGTGTCGGCGGGGTGGTCTATGTGTTGGCAGATGTTAGAGGAATGGGTGCAGGGGGTGCAGATGGTGGTCCTGCTGGTGCTGCATGATGACTCAGACCGGAGGTGCCAGGTTGGTCTTCGCCATCCGATGAGGGCAGAGGCTGTTCCACACCAGAGAGCTCAGGGTCCCCCGGAGCCTGGGACAGGGACTCCTCCTCATCTGCTGCTGTGTCCCCATCATCACCTGTTTTTGGAAGAGACACACAATGTATGTTATGTTTCTGCAGGCATCAATGGTTCAAACACATGACAGTTGTGACTATACCTCTGGATGCGGCCCTGTACATTGCATTGTCCTAAGTTGTCACAGGTTGATATTGGTGTGGCTCATTGTCCTGCCAACCTGATGCATTTCAATGTGGATGTTGAGGTGTGTGCATGACCAGCATTGGTGGTATTTGGTTGACATCCGGACCTCCTTCTCCCCCCAGCCCAGTTATCCCACCATGAAGCATGCCACCCTTGCAGTGGGTGCAGGTTGACTCTCAGGATGTCAGTCAGTGGTGTCCTGCTGTTGGTTGGTGCCCAGTTCCCAGCAGGGCCTGGTACTCCCAACAACAGAGCACCATTGTCAGACATCTTTGAAGTGGCTTTTCACTCCCTGTGAGGGATGCATGCTTCAGTGTGAGCTTGCTGGGCCATGTGGGTGGGGGATGTTGAGCTGTGACTACCACTCCCATCATGCTATTGCCTACACCCCCCTTCCCAGCATGCACATACTTCCTTCCTTTTGACTCTGCTTCCCTGTGGGGTAGTGTGCCTGTGCTGACAGGTTGGCTGACAGTGTTGTCCTGGCGTTTGTTTGGCTACAAGTCCCAAAAGTGTCCCTATGCTTCACACAGCATAACCCAGTGTGGTAGTTCTTTGTGGGATATTTAATTAGAGTGTGAGGCAATGTATTCTCCCAAGTGAGTTGTGTGGAGTTTGTGTTAAGTGGGTGTGTGAGAAAAGCTGCTGGTAACTATGGTCAGAGCTGTCAGTCCTCCTTCCCACCCAGCCAGATATCCCACCATGGAACGTGCTTCCATTGCAGGGAGTGCAAGTTGGCTTTCAGGATGTCAGTCAGTGGTGTCCTGCTGTTGGTAGTTACACAGTTCCCAGCAGGGCCTTGTGCTCCCCACAGAAGTACCCAGTGTCAGCCATCTTGTCAGTTCTTTTCCACTCCCTGTGATGTGAGCATGGTTCAGAGTGGTGTTGATGGGCCAATTGTGAGGGTGACCAATATCTGTGACTACCACTCCCATCATGCTATTACCTACACCCCCCTTCCCAGCATGCCCATACTTCCTTCCTTTTGAGTGGACTTCACTGTGTGTGAGTGTGACAGCAATGGCAAGATGGCTGACAGTGTGGTCCTGTTGTTTGTTGGTGCACAGTTCCCAGCAGGGCCTTGTGCTCCCCACAGCTGAGGGCAGTGTCAGACATCTTTGAAGTGGCTTTTCACTCCCTGTGAGGTGTGCATGCTTCAGTGTGAGCTTGGTGGGCCATGTGGGTGGGGGATGTTGAGCTGTGACTACCACTCCCATCATGCTATTGCCTACACCCCCCTTCCCAGCATGCACATACTTCCTTCCTTTTGAGTGGACTTCACTGTGTGTGAGTGTGACAGCAATGGCAAGATGGCTGACAGTGTGGTCCTGTTGTTTGTTGGTGCAAAGTTCCCAGCAGGGCCTTGTGCTCCCCACAGCTGAGGCCTGTGTCAGACATCTTTGAAGTGGCTTTTCAATCCCTGTGAGGTGTGCATGCTTCAGTGTGAGCTTGCTGGGCCATGTGGGTGGGGGATGTTGAGCTGTGACTACCACTCCCATCATGCTATTGCCTACACCCCCCTTCCCAGCATGCACATACTTCCTTCCTTTTGACTCTGCTTTCCTGTGTGGTAGTGTGTCTGTGCTGACAGGATGGCTGACAGTGTTGTCCTGGCGTTTGTTTGGCTACAAGTCCCAAAAGTGTCCCTATGCTTGACCCTGCTTGGTAGGTCGCTCCCCCTCCGCACAGCTCCGCCTGTGTGTCCCTGCCCCAGATGCCGCTGCTGAGGAAGTTGGAGGCCCTCCTCCACCCGCAGGCTACCACCTGCGCCTCATCCCTGGTGGCCAGTGGTAGGCCGTAGGTTTGTATCTCTTTGCTTGCCGTGATTGTCTGCCTTATTGTATCCGTGTATCCTTATTTGCCTTTTTTGCCTTTACTTTACTGTTTGCCTTCTGTTCCCCTCGTTGCCCCCGTGTGTTTGAGCCCGTTTTGCCTTCTGTTCCCTCGTTGCCCCTGTATTTCTGTGCCTTCTGTGCCCATTTTTGCCTTCTGTACCCCTCGTTGCCCCGTGTTTTTGAGCCCGTTTTGCCTTCTGTTCCCCTCGTTGCCCCTGTATTTCTGTGCCTTCTGTGCCCATTTTTGCCTTCTGTACCCCTCGTTGCCCCCGTGTTTTTGAGCCCGTTTTGCCTTTTGTTCCCCTCGTTGCCCCTGTATTTCTGTGCCTTCTCTGCCCATCTTTGCCTTCTGTACCCCTCGTTGCCCCTGTGTTTTTGAGCCCGTTTTGCCTTCTGTTCCCCTCGTTGCCCCTGTATTTCTGTGCCTTCTGTGCCCATTCTTGCCTTCTGTTCCCCTCGTTGCCCCTCACCGCACCCGCTCCAGCCGCTGCGTCCCCTGCGGCCCGCCCCCCTGACCACTCATTCGCTGCCCCTGCCTCCCGCCTCCCAGCTGCTCCTCCCTCCCACCTCCCCATATATGGTGGCCGCTGCGCGGTGAGGAGAGCGACCCTTGACCCTGCTTGGTAGGTTGCTCCCCCTCCGCACAGCTCCGCCTGTGTGTCCCTGCCCCAGCTGCCGCTGCTGAGGAAGTTCGAGGCCCTCCTCCACCCGCAGGCTACCACCTGCGCCTCATCCCTGGTGGCCAGTGGTAGGCCGTAGGTTTGTATCTCTTTGCTTGCCGTCATTGTCTGCCTTATTGTATCCTTGTATCCTTATTTGCCTTTTTTGCCTTTACTTTACTGTTTGCCTTCTGTTCCCCTCGTTGCCCCCGTGTGTTTGAGCCCGTTTTGCCTTCTGTTCCCCTCGTTGCCCCTGTATTTCTGTGCCTTCTGTGCCCATTTTTGCCTTCTGTACCCCTCGTTGCCCCCGTGTTTTTGAGCCCATTTTGCCTTCTGTTCCCCTCGTTGCCCCTGTATTTCTGTGCCTTCTGTGCCCATTTTTGCCTTCTGGACCCCTCGTTGCCCCCGTGTTTTTGAGCCCGTTTTGCCTTCTGTTCCACTCGTTGCCCCTGTATTTCTGTGCCTTCTGTGCCCATCTTTGCCTTCTGTACCCCTCGTTGCCCCCGTGTTTTTGAGCCCGTTTTGCCTTCTGTTCCCCTCGTTGCCCCTGTATTTCTGTGCCTTCTGCGCCCATTCTTGCCTTCTGTTCCCCTCGTTGCCCCTCACCGCTCCCGCTCCAGCCGCTGCGTCCCTTGCGGCCCCGCCCCCTGACCGCCCATTCGCTGCCCCTGCCTCCCGCCTCCCAGCTGCTCCTCACTCCCACCTCCCCATATATGGTGGCCGCCGCGCGGTGAGGAGAGCGACCCTTGACCCTGCTTGGTAGGTCGCTCCCCATCCGCACAGCTCCGCCTGTGTGTCCCTGCCCCAGCTGCCGCTGCTGAGGAAGTTCGAGGCCCTCCTCCACCCGCAGGCTACCACCTGCGCCTCATCCCTGGTGGCCAGTGGTAGGCCGTAGGTTTGTATCTCTTTGCTTGCCGTCATTGTCTGCCTTATTGTATCCTTGTATCCTTATTTGCCTTTTTTGCCTTTACTTTACTGTTTGCCTTCTGTTCCCCTCGTTGCCCCCGTGTGTTTGAGTCCGTTTTGCCTTCTGTTCCCCTCGTTGCCCCTGTATTTCTGTGCCTTCTGTGCCCATTTTTGCCTTCTGTACCCCTCGTTGCCCCCGTGTTTTTGAGCCTGTTTTGCCTTCTGTTCCCCTCGTTGCCCCTGTATTTCTGTGCCTTCTGTGCCCATTTTTGCCTTCTGTACCCCTCGTTGCCCCCGTGTTTTTGAGCCCGTTTTGCCTTCTGTTCCCCTCGTTGCCCCTGTATTTCTGTGCCTTCTGTGCCCATCTTTGCCTTCTGTACCCCTCGTTGCCCCCGTGTTTTTGAGCCCGTTTTGCCTTCTGTTCCCCTCGTTGCCCCTGTATTTCTGTGCCTTCTGCGCCCATTCTTCCCTTCTGTTCCCCTCGTTGCCCCTCACCGCTCCCGCTCCAGCCGCTGCGTCCCCTGCGGCCCCGCCCCCCTGACCGCCCATTCGCTGCCCCTGCCTCCCGCCTCCCAGCTGCTCCTCCCTCCCACCTCCCCATATATGGTGGCCGCCGCGCGGTGAGGAGAGCGACCCTTGACCCTGCTTGGTAGGTCGCTCCCCCTCCGCACAGCTCTGCCTGTGTGTCCCTGCCCCAGCTGCCGCTGCTGAGGAAGTTCGAGGCCCTCCTCCACCCGCAGGCTACCACCTGCGCCTCATCCCTGGTGGCCAGTGGTAGGCCGTAGGTTTGTATCTCTTTGCTTGCCGTCATTGTCTGCCTTATTGTATCTTTGTATCCTTATTTGCCTTTTTGCCTTTACTTTACTGTTTGCCTTCTGTTCCCCTCGTTGCCCCCGTGTGTTTGAGCCCGTTTTGCCTTCTGTTCCCCTCGTTGCCCCTGTATTTCTGTGCCTTCTGTGCCCATTTTTGCCTTCTGTACCCCTCATTGCCCCCGTGTTTTTGAGCCTGTTTTGCCTTCTGTTCCCCTCGTTGCCCCTGTATTTCTGTGCCTTCTGTGCCCATTTTTGCCTTCTGTACCCCTCGTTGCCCCCGTGTTTTTGAGCCCGTTTTGCCTTCTGTTCCCCTCGTTGCCCCTGTATTTCTGTGCCTTCTGTGCCCATCTTTGCCTTCTGTACCCCTCGTTGCCCCCGTGTTTTTGAGCCCGTTTTGCCTTCTGTTCCCCTCGTTGCCCCTGTATTTCTGTGCCTTCTGCGCCGATTCTTGCCTTCTGTTCCCCTCGTTGCCCCTCACCGCTCCCGCTCCAGCCGCTGCGTCCCCTGCGGCTCCGCACCCCTGATCGCCCATTCGCTGCCCCTGCCTCCCGCCTCCCAGCTGCTCCTCCCTCCCACCTCCCCATATATGGCGGCCGCTGCGCGCCGCGCCGCTGGCGCGCCTAGGGTGCGCCTAAGGCAAGCCCATCTGCGCCCGTCTGCGCCTGGACCGTGCCCAGCACCAGAACCCCTGGTCCCCGTGCCCGCCATGACGCCTGGCTCCGCTACGACTCCAGCACCCTCCACACACTCATCACTGGACGACGATCGCGCACCTGCTTCCTGGCCGCCCCGAAGCGCACCCAAGGACCCTTCTCCTGCCGGAACTGCAGCTTCACCAGCACCCAGCCCGCCAACCCGCCGACCAGGAACAAACCCAACCACCTCAGTTGCATTCTTCTCAACACCCGCTCCACCCGCAAACACGCCGTCGAACTCTGGTACCTACTCGACTCAACCTCCCCTGACGTCGCATTCCTGACGGAGACCTGGCTGAACCCCTCCTCGGCACCCGACATCGCCATTGCCATCCCGGAAGGCTACAAGATCTCCCGCAGGGACCGCACCAATGGAGTAGGAGGAGGAATCGCCATCTTATTTATTTATTTAGCCATTTATAGAGCGCATGGTTACACCACCGGTGTGTCCCCGCGCTAAAATAGACACTCTGAAAGGTTACGGCCATGATCCACGTATCCTAAAGAGTAGCACATATAGTCTGCCAAAACAATCGTCCACAGGAACACTCTCAGAGTCTCGACCAACAACGACGACACCCTCAGCACTGCCGAACACCTGCACTTCCAGATCCACAACGACCCCAACACCACCCTCAGAGGAACCCTCATCTACAGACCCCCCGGACCTCGGCCACAGTTCAGCGACTCCATCACCGACTTCGTCAGCCCTCACGCCCTCGCCTCCACGTACTACATCCTCCTCGGGGACCTGAACTTCCACCTCGAGAACAACAACGACACCAACTCTACCACCCTGATCGACAACCTCGCCAACCTCGGACTCAGACAACTCGTCACAACTCCCACCCACTCCGCCGGCCACACGCTTGACACCATCTTCTCCGCAAGCTCCCACGTCACCTTCAGTCACACCACCGAACTCCACTGGACCGACCATCGCTGCATCCACTTCACCTTCCAGAAAGCCACCACGCACCACCGCACCCAACAGATGCCTCGCCACTGCTGGAGCAAAGTCACCGAAGACCAGCTAACCACCACCCTAGCCCGGTGCCCACCAGCCGACTCCACCGACCCCGACACCGCCGCTCGCAACCTCAGACAGTGGATCGATGACTGCGTCAACACCCTCGCCCCACTCAAGAAACCCGCCAACAGCCACACCAGCAAGAAAGCCAGCTGGTTCACTGAAGACCTCCGGGCCTCCAAGCAAACCTGCCGAAAGTTAGAGAAGAACTGGCACCGCGAACAAACACCGGACAGCTACGCAGCCCACAAGAACGCCACCCACAGACACCATCACCTCATCAGATCCGCCAAAAGGGCCTCCTTCAAAGACCGCCTAGACAACAACGCACACAACAGCAAAGAGCTCTTCAACATCGTGAAGGAACTCTCTAACCCCAGCTCCAACACCAACGACATCCCACCTTCGCAAGACCTATGCAACTCGTTGGCCGCCTTCTTCCATCGCAAGATCGTTGACATCCATGACAGCTTCAACACCACGATCGCCCCGACAACCACTGAGATCCCCGCCCCCACGACCAACATCCGCACCAATCGCCTGCTCTCCTGGACCAACATAAACGACGACGACATCATCAAGATCATGAACACCATCCACTCCGGATCTCCGTCAGACCCATGCCCACACCACATCTTCAACAAAGCCAGCACCACCATCGCACCCCATCTCCGGAAAGCCATCAACATCTCCTTCGAGACAGCAACCTTCCCGGATAGCTGGAAGCACGCCGAGATCAACGCCTTACTCAAGAAACCCAAGGAGGACCCCAAGGACCTCAAGAACTTCCGGCCCATCTCCCTACTCCCGTTCCCGGCGAAGGTCATCGAGAAGACCGTCAACAAACAACTGACCCCCTACCTCGAGGAGAACAGCATCCTGGACCCGTCCCAGTCCGGGTTTCGCAGCAACCACAGCACCGAAACTGCCCTCATTGCCGCCACCGATGACATCAGGACCCTGCTAGACAACGGAGAGACCGCGGCCCTCATCCTCCTGGACCTGTCAGCCGCCTTCGACACGGTATGCCACCACACACTACGCACACGCCTCCACGACGCCGGAATCCAAGAGAAGGCCCTGGACTGGACCACCTCCTTCCTCTCCGGCAGAACACAGAGCGTCCGCCTCCCCCTCCTTCCGCTCCGAGGCCACCGAGATCATCTGCGGCGTACCCCAGGGCTCATCCCTCAGCCCAACGCTGTTCAACATCTACATGGCACCACTCGCCCATGTCGCCCGACTGCACGACCTCAACATCATCTCTTACGCCGATGACACCCAGCTGATTCTCTCCCTCACCAAAGACCCCCACACCGCCAAAACAAACCTCCACGAAGGAATGAAGGCCGTCGCCGAATGGATGAGGAGCATCCGACTGAAGCTGAACTCTGACAAGACGGAGGTCCTCATCCTCGGATCCACCCCCTCGGCCTGGGACGACTCCTGGTGGCCGACCGCACTGGGAGCAGCCCCAATACCCACTGACCACGCACGCAACCTTTGAGTCATCCTCGACTCCACCCTCTCCATGACTAAGCAGGTCAACGCCGTCTCTTCCGCCTGCTTCAACTCCCTCCGCATGCTCCGCAAGATCTACAAGTGGATCCCCACCGAAACGAGAAGAACGGTCACCCAGGCCCTCGTCAGCAGCAGGCTGGACTACGGAAACGCCCTCTACGCTGGAGCCTCTGCCAAACTCCTGAAACGGCTGCAACGCATCCAGAACGCCTCTGCACGCCTGATCCTCGACATCCCTCGCCGCAGCCACATCCCCCCTCACCTGAGAAACCTGCACTGGCTCCCCGTCAACAAGAGGATAACCTTCAAGCTCCTCACCCACGCACGCAAGGCACTGCACAACACCGGACCTGCGTACCTCAACAGACGACTCAGCCTCTACACCCCTGCCCGCCAGTTTCGCTCCGCCGACCTCGCCCTCGCCACAATACCCCGCATCCGAAGAGCAACCTCCGGCGGCAGATCCTTCTCCCACCTCGCCGCCAAAACCTGGAACACCCTCCCCATCCACCTACGGCAGACCCAAGACCTGCTGACCTTCAGAAGACTCCTGAAGACCTGGCTCTTCGAGCAGTAGCAGCACCCCTCCCCCCTCAGCGCCTTGAGACCCTCACAGGTATGTAGTGCGCTCTACAAATGCTATGATTGATTGATTGATTGATTATGCTTCACACAGCATAACCCAGTGTGGTAGTTCTTTGTGGGATATTTAATTAGAGTGTGAGGCAATGCATTCTCCTAGGTGAGTTGTGTGGAGTTTGTGTTAAGGGGGTGTGTGAGTAAAGCTGCTGGTAACTATGGTCAGAGCTGTCAGTCCTCCTTCCCACCCAGCCAGATATCCCACCATGGAACATGCTTCCATTGCAGGGAGTGCAAGTTGGCTTTCAGGATGTCAGTCAGTGGTGTCCTGCTGTTGGTTGGTACCCAGTTCCCAGCAGGGCCTTGTGCTCCCCACAACAGAGCACCATTGTCAGACATCTTTGAAGTGGCTTTTCACTCCCTGTGAGGTGTGCATGCTTCAGTGTGAGCTTGCTGGGCCATGTGGGTGGGGGATGTTGAGCTGTGACTACCACTCCCATCATGCTATTGCCTACACCCCCTTCCCAGCATGCCCATACTTCCTTCCTTTTGACTCTGCTTCCCTGTGGGGTAGTGTGCCTGTGCTGACAGGATGGCTGACAGTGTTGTCCTGGCGTTTGTTTGGCTACAAGTCCCAAAAGGTGTCCCTATGCTTCACACAGCATAACCCAGTGTGGTAGTTCTTTGTGGGATATTTAATTAGAGTGTGAGGCAATGCATTCTCCCAGGTGAGTTGTGTGGAGTTTGTGTTAAGGGGGTGTGTGAGAAAAGCTGCTGGTAACTATGGTCAGAGCTGTCAGTCCTCCTTCCCACCCAGCCAGATATCCCACCATGGAACGTGCTTCCATTGCAGGGAGTGCAAGTTGGCTTTCAGGATGTCAGTCAGTGGTGTCCTGCTGTTGGTTGTTGCACAGTTCCCAGCAGGGCCTTGTGCTCCCCACAGCAGTACCCAGTGTCAGCCATCTTGTCAGTTCTTTTCCACTCCCTGTGATGTGAGCATGGTTCAGAGTGGTGTTGATGGGCAAATTGTGAGGGTGACCAATATCTGTGACTACAACTCCCATCATGCTATTGCCTACACTCACTTCACCAGCATACACAGAATTCCTTCCTTTCAGTGAGCTTCCCTGTGAGGTGGTGTTCTAGTGGTGGCAAAATATCTGACTGTGTTTGTTGGTTAGATTTGTGCCACTGCCTTGCTCTATTTGTTGTTAGGTTTGTACATGTCATGACACAGTTACATATCACTATGAGATGGCATGTATTGTGTTTATCTGACTAACATACACATCGTGGGATGATTATCTTTTGGTTGCTGTGGATTTGCTAAGGGTGCATGGTTTGACTATCCCCTTGACAGTGATGTGTGTGTATTGTCACACAATATTGGGTATATTGGTTGTGTACTCACCAGGCTCTGGGATGTTTGATAGTCCATATACGCTCACTGGTGGTAGGATGGCCCGCACCTTCTCCTCCCAGGGCCTGAGGTATAGTGGTTTGGCAGGAGGGCCACTGCCGGTGTGCTGACTCAAGGCGTAATCCTTCTTGAGTAGGTCCTTGACCCTCCTGCGCACATCATACCACCTGTTCTGGATGTCTTCCTTTGTGCGCAAACATGGTGATTGTGCGTTCACCCTGTCGACGATCCTCTCCCACATCTTGGTTTTCTGCGACATGGGGGTCTGTTGGACCAATGTACCAAACAACTGTGGCTCTACCCTGAGGATCTCATCTACCAGGACTTCCAATTCACTGTGTAGGAACTTAGGATTCTTCTTTGGGGGCATGGTGATGTGTGGTGGTGGGGATTGATGTGTGTGTGAGTGTGCAAGTGAGGGTGGGTGAGTGTAGGTTTTGCTGGGTGTATGTGAGGGTGCTATTTGTGAGGTGCTAATGGTGTGTGGCTTGTGTGATGGATGAGTTGTGAGTGTGTCTGTGGTTGCTGTCTGATGGTGTTCTGTGCTGGCAGGTCAGTTGAATTTGCAAAGGATCATGGTAGGGATTTGTGGCCTTTATATGGGTGGAGTTGGGGGTGTCCTTGTTCCATGTTTTTCCCCCCTGTATTTATTGACTTTGTCATTGCTTGTTTGGCCCTTTTTTTTGAATTTTTTCCTTTGAGTTTTTTAGGCATGTAGGAGACGTTCTACTGACCGAGTAGGACGCTGCAGTTGGCTCGTGCGGGCTTCTCCGAGTCTTTCAAGCCGTGTTCCTGCTGGGTTTCATGTGCGGCGTACGCGTCTGTCGCGGAATATTGGGTTGCTTTGGCTGGGTTTTGTATGCGTGTCGGTCGTACGGCTTGGGCTCCGTGCGACTCGGTCTGGTTTTACATGCATTACATCGTACTGCGCGGGTCGGAGTTTGCGGGTACGTTTCTGTCGGGTTCATTCCTGGTGCGTGTTGGTCGGTTCGATTCGCGTAGTTTCCAGGCCGGATAGCTTGTTTCCGTGCGGTTCGGTCATTCGGCTTGTGTTCTGTACGAGTCGGTTGTGATTCACATGCATTTCATCGTACTACGCGGGTCGGGCAGCGCCTGTACGTGTCGGTCGGACAACATTCCCGTACCGAGTCGGTCGGTATGTTTTCCGGCCCGAATCGGAATCGGCCCCTTAGTATTTTATTCCCTGGAATAGTCCACTAGATAATATTTAAACTTCTATTAGGGTCGGATATCAAATCTTTGGGATAGAGGCATGCAAAGATTCAATGATTTTGCCAGTCAGTTGCAGTTTGAATTTTTCTCAACCAAGGCATCTGGGGAAAGGATTTCCACCAGCTGTTGTGCTCTATGCATTAAATCCTCTCTTTTCAGTTCCGTCTTCATATTCAAATATGTGAACTCTCCTATGTTTGGGTCTGAGCGGTAAGCCTTGAGCATGTTCTTAGGCCACTGAGAGGGTATAACATCTATTCTTCTGCAGAGAAAATAAATGCAGTTTTCCAAGACTAACTTAGCTATCATGGCTGAATAGAATTTTACCCTTTGTCGAGGTCCCTTATGTGAATATGAAACGTATACTGATTGAATATAGCAACTTTTCACAAGGGCCAATCTTTATATTTCAGCAAAACAGCTTGCTAAGAAGGATCTGTTTACAGCTTTGCATTCTCCTTGACTGAAATAATAAAATCTAACATTCGGAACATGTTCTTTAGGTTCCTACCCATTGCAGTAGTGGTATTCTGATTTTTCTGTATGGTTATAAGATTAACTGGTGCAGGGGATTCTGAGGGATGGAATGGATTCACCCATGATTTTTATCTCTTATGGGCTGTTTCTCCATTTTCTCTCTGAGCTTCTGGTCACTGTTCTTAGTCAAAGGCCCCCACGGCTGTCGGCTCGGTGACTGCGGGGATAGTTTCAGTGGTAGAACCCATAACGGGTTGTAAAGGACCTGATGTTTCCTTTCTTTGAGTCGATGAGCTTTTGACAACATGACCGGATTTCAGTTAACTCTTGTTTTCTTCTCTGAGGATTTTCCTTGGTCTTCTTTTACTTATTTTCAGAATTTTCATTTTCCTTGTTCTTTGTTGGGACCTCTTCTGGGTTTTCTTATTAGTTCCCTAATTGGTATTTAGCCATTTCAATGGCTTGAACAAAATATGTAGATCTTGGTCATCTGTTCTTCAATCCCTTTCTCTGAAAAGGTTCTTTAAAGAGAATACTACATTATCCTTCTTTCTGACTTTTCTCTTAGCATCTTATTGGGAATATAGCCTTGGGGGACCAGCCTGCATTCCTGTATGGCTAAGAACAGCCTCACTTATAGGTGGCTCCATTTTTTCCTCCTGTTGAGCATTACTTTTTCTTATTGGGCTGTTTTCCCTATTACAGTGAGATGTTTTGGGCATTGCTTATTCCAATCTGTATTCTGTGGGAGTTTGCATTCCTGGTTGTTGTCCTTAGTTCCTCTTTGAGGGGGTAACAAGCACTGAAGAATTGCAGACAAAGACTTTAATGCATTGTCAGAGATTTCACTTGATTTTTCTAATAATGTGAAATTTAACTTAAAATCCTTGCCAGGCATTGAAGTGATTCTGAAACCTGTAAAAACTCACCAGGGAGATTACAAGAGGGTTGATTTAAAGCCACTGGCTCTGGCTTGTTGTCAAATATGGGAAGCAGAGATCGGGGCTAAACCTTTTAATACAGCAAAGTGTCTTAACTTGTTACATATTTGGTTAGGCTTAGTTTTCATGCAAGCCCTATGGGCAATTATTTTTGTTGAGCGCAATTTGCATGCCGTCCTCTTTCTTTTAACTAGCCTATTTGCCAGCCAATAGGTCAAGAACTTGCGAGTAATAGAAATAAAAAGAAATACCAAAATAGCTTGGTTTGCACATCCGGTACGCCCATGCATACTTTCAAATGCAGATAGACCTCATCCAAGCAGTCTTTCTCAGCTGCTCATTACCCAATAATGCATTCAGTGTCTCATTTCTGCCGATTGAGCAAATATTAAAAACATAAATCAGTTCTGCCACAGCTTGAAAAAAACCAACACAGGTGAGTTTGGGTCATAGCCCCCATTCTGCTGCATTGAAGTATCCCAAACTGCAATATCTAGTTAACAAATGTTAGGGTAATTTTAGTCACAAATCTATTACAAAATAAAAAAACTCCTTATCAATAAGGAAGTACAACAAATTCGAATTTCTTGCTCCTAATTCAATAATTCTCAAATATTCTTATTAACAGGTCAACTTCCTAACAATGGTCCATGAAATATCAAATATGATAAGTTTCAACCCTAAACATAATATTCAACAGTCTTTAACTTTCACTTCTTTAACATTTTGGCTGACAGAATTTAAGCAGACAATATTGAGGACTAACATGTTTATTAACAACCATCCAACATCTGTTAAAATCAAAGCAAAGATGACATTAAGAGACATTTTTAAGATACACTGCCTTGAAGGAGCATGATATATTATGAAAGAGCAGTCTCCAAGTTTAGATCTAATGAGCATAATTAATAACAACGGGTTTTAAACCACTTAAATAATTAATTTATTTGAGATTGAAGTTTGTTGAAATAATCATAACAGAGGATTCTAAAATTGAAAAACAATATTAAGTTACATTATCATTTCGACCTTTTAATATAACTTACATTATTGTACTCCAATTGTCAACAAAATATGCACTTTGCTGGACATGCTGAAACAGCTAACCTGACATTCTTAAAAAAGTCAATGTTCCAAACTTCAAATCTTCTTAACAAAGGTAGTTGCCAATGAGTTGACTGATATTTCTCCTGCAACTGCAGAACTTACTATAATAAAGGTTAAAGATCCAAACACACCATGCGATATTGCTCATTATATGACAATGGAGCAGACATTACGCACAAATTCTCAGGCAACAGACCTTGTCCTGCCAAGAAATGAGCCTCCTATTACCAAACAGCAACTTAGAGGCATGACTGACCTAATCAAGGAAAAAACTAAATCCAAAGGAAATAGACAATGCATAATATATAGAGTCAAGGAGAAACTCCATTGAGGAGGTCAAACTCTATCCAATCTTCTCAGAAAAGTTATCAGAGAAGCAAACAGAATTATCCCTCCAATCTGCGCAGAATATCATTTCTAATCCAACCCATCAAAAATTGCATCACAGACCGATGCACCACTAATGGTAACATCAAAAATATCTAACAGTCCCTGATTGACAGCAATGACACTACCCACTCATGATCACAAAAGTAAATACAGGGGACTGGAAAACTGCAGTAGGGTAGAGGGGTCTCCAGTATCAAAGGAATGCATGCCCACTGAAACTCCATCTACAATTCTGGACCAGTTCCCAATTGTTTCCTCTTTCCCTGCACACGTCTTAAACCACTCCTTTAATTTGCATGGACCTTCTTATCCACCGGTACCACCTAATAACATTGCACTCCAAAGCTCTAATCACAGATCAAACAGAATCTCTTCACAAGCAGAGAGAAGACTACCGCATCAATCAGTAGACTACAATCTCAACACAGAAACCAGTGGCCATCACCTAGGGCCAGATGTACGACCAGTTTTTGCGTGCGCAAACGGGTTGGCGACCCGTTTGCGCACACAAAAACCTACATGGCCATGCACAAACACTATTTTGCGACTCGCAAAAAATTGCGGCTCGCAAAATAGTCTTTTGCGACTCGCTATTAGGAAGGGGCGATCCCTTCCTAATAGCGACTCTCTAGCCATGTATGAATGTTTTGCGACCGCAAGTGCGGTCGCGAAGCACTCGCAATTTACCGCCCTCTTCAAGAGGGTGGTAATGGAGTCGCAAATGGGAAGGGGTCCTCAGGGGACCCCTTCCCCTTTGTGACTGGCTCTAAAAATATTTTTTAAGGGCAGGCAGTGGTCCCAGGGACCACTACCTGCCATTAAAAAATGAAACAAAAACGTTTTTTTTTTTTTTTTTAAAATGCATCCCGTTTTCCTTTAAGGAAAACGGGAAGCATTAAAAAAAAAAAATCTGCTTTATTGATAAGCAGTCCCACACATGGAGGTCTGCTGAGCCCAGCAGGCCACCATCCCTGGGAGGGCCAGCCATTCCCAATGGGGTCGCAAATTGTGAGTGGCTCATTAATATTCATGAGCCTCGCATTTTGCGAGCCCATTGGGAATCGCTATCAGTGTCTCTGACACTGTTGTACACTCCAAATTGTGACTCGCAATTTGCGACTCGCAATTGAGCGCAAATTGCGAGTCCCAATTTGGAATGGTCATGCATCTGGTCCTTAGGATCCTCCTTCTCTAACTTTCTGGCCAGAGTACAAATCAAGAGGCAGTCATGATATTTTAAACAGAAGCAACATACTTTCCCTACTTGCACACATTCTGGCCTAATCAATGCTAACGATTCTTGACATGACTACTATGCACTTTATTCTGCATCCCTCGTGTCCTGATTCAGAGGTAACGCAAGTTTTATGGAAATCTTCTGCAATTGCTGAAAAGGTATATAATGCAAAAATCAACTTTGTGAACTGAGGCATTAGCATAATTAAAAATGAAAGGTAAAAATATCCAGATATTCTATCATGTACAATGCATCAAAACATCCCATTTCCTTCTTAACATTCAACATTAAAAGGTTGCATAGGACTCAGAAACGCCTCTTACATCTCTAATGGGGCTGTGCAATTACCTTAAGGAAAGAAAGAGGCTGCTCTTGTCAATTTCAGAACACATCTTCCTTTGATGCTCACTCCCACTGGAGGTGGCAATCCTCTGCCTGAACTCCCAGAACCATCAAAGTCCCTAACAAACATAGTACCCCTTTATCGAAAAGATCCACATCATCAATAAAGGAAGCAACTTTTCTACCCTAGAATATAGCAGGCCTGCAAAGAAAACGAAATAATCCAGATAGTAGAGCATTTTTGAACAAATGGGACATAATCTGCATCCAAGACATGTGGAATGAAGAGCCAGTTCACTTAAATTATTATCAGGAATTCTCAAAGCCTACTATCTCAAGTGGCAAATCAGGCAGACCATCGGGTAGCCTGGCTATCTTTGTGTCTACTACTCTGGAAGCCAGAATAACTCCAATAAATAATGCTAGCAATTTTATACATGGAATTTCTCTTGAACATCTAAGTACCAGACGGCCATCCCAGCAAATTCTCTTTATCAACTTTTACCTGAATATTCACGATAAATCCCACAAAGTCATTGTCAAGGAATTTATCATAGACCTGGAAGATCTAATTTTCTCTCTTCCAGGGAATGACTTAATCATAACAGGAGACTTTAGCGGCCAACACATACTGCAACAACCAACACATCAGGAACCAACAAAGCCACTGCTATTGAGACAAAACCCATTATGGAAGCAGCTAATAGACATTTATTTTCGTACTATCCAGCTAACTCCTCTGACCCAGTGCAGTAGCTTCGGCACTGCTGGAAAAATCACTCACTGCTCACATGGCAGATGGGCTTTCCTAGATTATGCCTGTATTTCTCGTTCACTCCTATCACAGTGATCAGACTTCTAAATCTTGGAAAGACTTGATAGTGATCACTTTCCTGCAGCCATAACATTTACTCTTGAATCTCCTCAAGGTGAGCAAGTATCATAAATAGGGAGTTTTGACGGCCTGTCCCATCCAAGGAGAATTACATTCAATTATTCAACTCTAGATAAGCTTAAGGACTGACAAAATGGACACAAAAGTCAGAAACTATGTACCTTGCTACTCACTTCAATGCATCCTAATGCTCTATTAATATGGCTAAAAGTAGTTGAATCCTTCAAGAAAGCCTGTTTCAAAGCATCAGTGGTGCATGCCAGAACTGAGAGCTTGTGGGTCAGAGCTAAGGAAACTGAAATGCTCCATTGATGAAAAGAGCAAAGACTCTCATCCCGCTTCCAATTTCAAAAGGCTGACCATGGAATACAGGAAGTCATTATGGAATGAGAAAAGAAAGTTCTCAGAACATCAATGGCAAATTATTTTTCACCTATCCAAAACCAAAGGCCACAAGAAATTCAGGAACTTCAAAAACAACTTGGACTCCAGTCATAACTCTAAGGGGCATATGTACAAGGAAGTGGAGTAGTGAGGCGTTAGCCGTCATGGCTTAATGCCTCACACCGCCACTTCAGAAATGCAAGGCTGCACCATATTTACAAGGATATGGTTTAGCCTTGCGTTTCCCCCTACGCTGGCGCTACACTTAGCAGTGTAGTTCCAACGCAGGCACCCTTGCACCATATTGCAAGGGTGTCTGTGTCCAGGGGAAAGATTGTTTATGTACAGGAAGGTCCCCCTTCCTGCACATAAACAATATTTAAATGACATTTTGTCACTTCTATGTGTGCTGCTTAATGCTTAAAGATTGTTTATGTGCAGGAAGGGGGACCTTCCTGTACATAAATAATCCAAGGCTTTTTTGCTTTTTCCATGTGTGCTGCACAGGGCAGCACACATAGAAAAAGCAAAAATTACGAGAAATAAAGCATTTCTCCTTGTTTCGTCAACTTAAGACCAGGTTTTCCCTGGTCTTAATTTTGGCGCTGCCTCCTATTTACGCTGCCCTTGTAAATAGGGGGCAGCGTCAAAATCAATGGGTGTTGCGGTGGAAAGCCCACCGCAACACCCACTGACCACCTCTTTCACGCTAAGGATAGCATGAAAGGGGGCCTTATTTACAAGGTATTGTTAAGCCACGTTAATTCCCCATCTTAAAACGCGCCACGGGGCCTGTTTGCACACATGTCACCTGAAGCCCCGCCCCCTCCCTTCACCACTGTGCAAATGCGCCCCGTGGCGCGTTTTAAGTTGGGGGATTAAGTCCCCTTGAATCCTGAGGGTCCCTGGAGTCCAACTATCCCACCATGTACCTCCAAAAAGCGCCACAGAGCTGCGTTGCAGAGAGGTGTAAAAGGGGCGTGGCCTCTGTACACCTCTCTGCAACGCAGCCTCTGGCGCATACTGGAGGTTCCTGGTGGGCTAGTTGGCCCCAAGGGACCCCCAGTATTCAAGGGGAATTACTTCCCCTTCTTAAAACGCGCCAGGGGGCGCGTTTGCACACTGCTGCAGGGAGGGGGCGGGGCCTCCGGCATTGATGCCGGTCTTTTTTGTTTTGTTTTTTGTATGGGAGGGGGGCTGCGTGGCCCCCGTTCCCTTGGCCACTTTTGGCACCGGGGACCCCATCCCCCGGGGCCTGAGGATTTTCATTTTTTTTTAAATAAAAAAACGGGGAAGGGGCCGCGTGGCCCCCTTCCCTGGGCCTCTATTGGCCCCGGGGACCCCATCCCCTGGGGCATGCCCTCTTTTTAAAAATTAAAATATTTGGAGGGGGCTGCGTGGCCCCCTCCTCAGGCCATTTAAGGCCCCGGGACTCCATCCCCCGGGGCCGGCCTTTACGTCCTGGGCCACTACTGGGCCACTACTAGCCCCGGGGACCCCATCCCCCAAGGCTGGCCCTCTCTGTTGGGGACCGTGGGGGGGTCCCCAATGCCCCCACGGTCCCGCCGGATCCCCGCGTCCTGCGGGAGCCGGCATTGCTTTTCCACATGGGTAGCTGCTAAGATGCAGCTCCCCGTGTGGAAAAGCAATCGGCTTTGGTTTTTGGAAGAGAGAGCAGGTTTCCTGCTCTCTGTTCCAAAAACCAAAGCAGTTTGCTATGACAGGCAATCCGGGACACTGCAGGAGCCGGCCCTGGGGGGTGGTGGTCCCCAGGGCCATCAAGGGCTCCAGGAGGGGGCCGCGCGCCCCCCTCCCTCCATTGGCAAAGCCCCGGGAGGTGGCGGTCCTCGGGGCGTGTGGGGGCTGGAGCCCCCACACAGGTCATTTTATTTTAAAAAAGAAAGCCCCGGGGTGGTGGTCCCCGGGGCCACGGGAGGGCTGAGAGCCCTCCCGCACCATTATTTTTTAAAGCCCCGGGGGGTGGCGGTCCCCGGGGTGGCCTTAGAGGCCCCCCACACATAAAAATCAAAACCTCCGCATGCCCCCGGGACTTGGGCCACCCGGGGGCCAAATAGCATCAAAGCGCGGTAGACCACGCTTTGATTTTTTTTTTATCGGCTGGATCCGCGCACCCAGCGCGTTTTTGCCGATTTAAAAAAAAAAAAAGCAGGCCTAGGGGGTCAGGGTGTTTCTACCCTGCCCCCTTTTTGCGTTTTTTGCGTCTGTTTTCGTCTTTTCTTGTGCCTCGGTTCTACCGAGGCACAAGATGGCTGCCAACACTTCCTGGTTTGGAGTGTTGACAGCCAATTAGCATACAGCTCGTGATCAGGAGGGTGCACGGATCCTCCGCTGCCATAGATATATATGTGTTTTTACTTTTGATTTTCTCAGCAACTACTGAACGGATTTACACCATTTAACAAAAGGGTTCTTTCTGAACCAAGAACTACCTCTTTGCCAAATTTGGTGTAATTCCGTTCAGCAGTTCGGGCTGTAGCCGTGTCTAAAGTTTCCTATGGAAAATTGCATCGGGAAAACACGTTTTGGGACCCCCCTTTTTTCTCGGCCCCCGCTTCCCGAATCACCCCGAAACTTTCAGGATAGGAGCGGACCGGAACGGGCCATAAGTTTTGAGAATTTCGCGAAGATTCGTCAACCGGCGCCAAAGGTATTGGAAATAGAATGTTGCGAATTTCCTATGGAAATAGGTCCTAACTATAACTATCTACTGGCGACCGCCAGTAGATAATATATATATATATATATATATATATATATATATATATATATATATATGAAACCAGGATCCCACCGAAAGACCACGCCGGGTCAAACACGGGCACAGACTCCAATTGAAGATGCAAAGAAAAGTTTATTGCTTTAATTTGTCGAGATGACACGTTTCGACCGCAACCCTGCGGTCTTGATCACATAGCGCGCTGTGTAAACCAACAGGGTTTATATACTCATGTAGTGACTTTACTATGTTCATCATGACTTGTCAACGTTGCATGATAGTTACGACATGCAGTAAAATTACCCAATCATCGGCCGATGACTAGGCGCACAGCGAGAAGCAAAAGCGATAACAGACATAGACAATAGACTTGTAATATGAACAAAGCATGGATGACCTCGTAATGTATAAACCATGTGGTAATGATGTTTGAACAACATATATACCAATAACATAAAATCGAATTAAAAAAAACATTCTATTATAAATTAAAACATTAAACTATTTAAAAATCTTCAAACTTAAATTTCCCATTCCAGTTAGTGCAACAGTAGGGAAAGTATTGGATAGCGGAGGTGTAAAAATTACTATTCCCACTCCAGTGAGTGCAACAGTAGGGAAAGTGTTGGATAGCGGAGGGGTAAAAATTACTATTCCCTCTCCAATAATTGTAAAAGTAGGGAAAGTGTTGGATAGCGGAGCGGTAAAAATTACTATTCCCACTCCATTGAGTGCAACAGTAGGGAAAGTGTTGGATAGCGGAGGGGTAAAAATTACTATTCCCACTCCACTGAGTGCAACAGTAGGGAAAGTGTTGGATAGCGAAGGGGTAAAAATTACTATTTCCACTCCACTGAGTGCAACAGTAGGGAAAGTGTTGGCTAGCGGAGGGGTAAAAATTACTATTCCCACTCCAGTGTGTGCAAAGGTAGGGAAAGTGCTGGATAGTGGCGGGATAAAATTTACTATTCCCACTCCAATAATTGTAAAAGTAGGGAAAGTTTTGGATAGCGGAGGGGTAAAAGTTACTATTCCCACTCCAGTGAGTGCAACAGTATGGAAAGTGTTGGATTTCAGAGGAGTAACAATTAATATTCTCACTCCAGTCAGTTCAAAATTAAAAACAAACTAAATTTTTACAACAATAAAAATATTTAAAAAACAAAATAAATTAAAGATATATAAATATGTAAAAAAATTCAAATACAAATATATTTAATATTTAAAAATATATATATTATAATGTTAAATACATATAACAAATACCTACAAATATTATATTAAATAAAATAAAAAACAATTTCCAAACAAAGAAATATTTTTAATAAAAAATTATTTAGAAACAAAAACATTAATTATTACATTAATGTACTTTTTTTATTTCCTACCCTATAACACCACACAATTTACAACACATATCTAAATTTAAAAAAATTACTTTCTCAAATAACATGATTAATTACCAATTAAAGAAATATTATTAAATCAAAAAACTATAAAAATTATTTAACTTCCCACACTTTACCCCTATAATCCCCACAACCCACAGTTAAAATTAAACTATAAAAAAATTAATTACACAATTAAAAATTATTTTCAATCAAAAAACTAATAGTATTTAACAACTAATTATAAAGTAAGTAAAATTAATTTACTCCCCACACTATACCCATAAAACAATAAAACCCACACACAAAATCATATGTTATGTTATGCTATGTTATTTATTTTTTATAGCGGGCACAGATACTCCGAAGAGTGTCCCAGCGCGAGCCTTGAGGAGTAGGGAGAGTTGAATTAAACAAAGAGAAGCGTTTTCAGGTTTTTCTTGAAAACAGTGAGGTCTTGAGTGTTGCGTAGAGCAAATGGCAATGGAATATAAAGAAATACCCTAATGAAATATAAATATAAATTAATTTATTAATATTAATGATCAACTAATTTTTAATTAATTAAACTAAAATTACTTCCCACACTTTACCCCTATCAACCCCACAACCCACACCTAAAATTAATTACACAAATTCCATATTTAATTTTAAATCAATTAATTATTAATTAACAACTATTTATTAATTAATTAAACATAAATTACTTCCCACCCTTTACCCCATTAACCCCACAACCCACACCTAATACAAATCACACAATTACCATAATTAATTATCAATTAATTAGTTGATATAAATTAACAACTAATTATTAATTAATTAAACAGAAATTACTACCCACCCTTTACCCCTATAAACTCCACAACCCGCACCTAACATTAATAACACAATTTCCATATTTAATTTTCAATCAATTAATTAATATAATTTAACAACTAATTATGAATTAATCAAAAATAAATTACTTCCCATTCTTTACCCCAAAAAATACCACAACCTGCACCTAATGAAAAATTAATTAATTAATATTAATTAACAACCAATTAATAATTAATTGAAATAAATTACTTCCTACAGTTAACACTATAAAATCTAAATAAAAAAAATAAAAAATATTCATTAATTTATTATAATTAAATCACTTCCTACCCTATTCCCCTATAAACCCACAACCCGCTACGGAACTAAAAAAATGCAACATTTAATTAAAATAAAATCTAAAACTACTAAAAATGTAACAAATATATTAAAAAACATAAACAATACTTATACAAAAAAATACATCACATACATTTAAAATCTAAACTAAAATACATAACTAATTAAAAAATCGATATTTTAAACATCTATATTTTTGCAAATAATATTAACTTTTAAAAACTATATTTCTTACCTTAAATTTGATATTCTTGACCACGATATTCTTGCTGTCGATATTTCTGAATCACTATATCACTATAGGGCACATGCATCAAGCTAAATACAGGTCGCAAACGGGCTGATTCGCAGAATCGGCCCGTTTGCGACCAGTATTTAGCCATTTGGGATGCATCAAGCCCAAAGCCATTCGCAAAATAGGTAATCGCAAAATTTGCGATTACCTATTTTGCGAATGCAGTTAGGGAATCGCAATTTGCGATTCCCTAAATGCAATGCAAGAAGCATTCTCAGAATGCGACTTTGCATTAAGGAATCGCAAATTACCATCAACTTCAAGTTCATGGTAATTTGCAATTCCTTAGAAAAATGCAAAAAACTGCATTTTTCTAAGTGCCATGTGGCGCACACACATGCCCTTTGGGCATGTGTGTGCGCCACATGTGCACACATGTCAATTTTGGGGATGCATCAGGGTGGACTTTTGGCACCCTAGCACCCTTGAAATTGCATGCGCAATTTGCAATTACCCATTTGGTATTCGCAAATTGCGCATGCAATCCCATTCATTCCTATGTGCCTCTAGGCCCATAGGAATGAATGGAAAGGCATTCCCTAATAGTAAACCACAATAAGCGATTCGCTATTAGGGAACGTGTAGAAATCGCAATTTTTTTTGCGATTCCTACATGCATAAGCAATTGCGAGTCCTTAATAGCGATTCCTTAATAATCGCTATTAAGGAATCGCAATTCCTTACTTTGATGCATGTGCCCCTATATTTCCAACTCGATATTTGTGTAAGTCGACATTTCCAACTCGATATTCTGTCTCAGCACCGATAGGGGTTTGTACATATGCCCCTAAGATTGAAAACTTAGGGGCCTATTACGATGGCGGTCGGAAAACCTCCCCGACCGCCATGGTAGCGGGAAAAGACCGCCTGCATGGGCCGCGACATCACCGCCGGTCGAATTACGATGACCCGCGGTCGAAATCCGACCGTGGCGGTCTGATCGCGGGCCTTAACATTGCGGCGGTTGCTGCTGCCCGCAGCACCTCCGCGATGCCGAAAGGAGCATGTCCTGCATTTCCCTGCACTGCATGGCAGGCACTGCACAGTGCCTGCCACCTGGTACAGGGAAATGTAGGGGGGACCATGGGTACCCCCCCCAGTGCACCCACACCCCCCCAACACATTGGGGGCCCACAACGGGCCCCCAGAAGACAATCTCCGCATGCCTTTCCATGGCAGTCTGACCGCTGAGGAAAGGCTGGCTACCGCTGGCATCATAATCGTGCCGGCGGAGCCTGCTCTGCACCGCCACCATTATCCCGTTCCTGCTCCGTCCGCCAGGCAGGAGTGCGGATGGCAACCGGCGGAAAAGCGGCATTCGGAATTTCCCACCGCCGCGGTCACCACCGCCATCCTAATTTGACCATCGGTTTTCTGGCTTGCGATCGCGGGCGGATGTCCACCGCCGGTCCGGCGGGCACCACCGCCGGCCCGGCGGTGGACATCCAACCGCCATCGTAATAGGCCCCATAGTAAGTACTGCTGACTGGAAACAGTCTGCATCCAAATTGTATTTCAACAGTGATATTGAATTCCCTTAGCTTCATCTTCTGCTAAACTGAAAGGATGAGATGTGAGCTCTATAATAGAGGAGCAAGATCGGCAACAGTTCATTAACAACCAAAGTACATCATTTTCCCTGAAACAATCTTGCACTAGAGGAGCCCCAGGTTCAAACGGGATATTGTGTGCACTATTTAAGTCTGACCCAGATTATTGGGAAGACTGGCTAACTCCGCTTTACATAAAATTGTACTTTTATGCCTCTGTTCCTGATTCATGATGGGGTTTAGTACTCTAACCTCTGTTTAAGAAAAGCAACCACCTGATCCATTGTGCTACCTGCTAATAGCCCTCCTGGTTGAAGGAAAAGCCTACGCCAGACTGCTCGCAAGGAAATTGAAGCCTGATTGATGTAAAACAAATATTCATTTTTTTCAAACCAGCTTCAGACCGAGATGAAGCACCACTGATAATATCGTGGCAGGATCTTCTGGCACAGCAAGCTTTTTCACACAAAGGCAGCCCCTTTTTTGCATGCATCATAGACTACTCTGCTGCTTTTGATAAAGTGGATAGACATATCCTGTGGAAAAAGCTATAAGATCCGCCTCACAGAAAAAAAACTTCACTAACCGAGGTCTTAAACAAGGTTACATTTGGCAAGAGCCAAAATTCTCCCCACCATGACCTATGGTCATCATGGATGCCCAGAGAGACCTGCTAGCACCTTGGATCTGATCCAATGCAATGCCTTCAGAAAGAGATTTCACTCACTTAAGAGTTCCTCGAGAGCGCAAGTGTATCTTGAGTTTGGTCTCCTCCGACAGGACCTGGCCTGCAATGCCGATTTTATGGATTATTGACTTCTAATAATTAATTCCAAGACAGGCATTCTGGAAAACGCCATAACGCCACTCCTTGTTCGTGGAGTCTAATAACAGGCTTCCATGGTCCTGTTACTTACAGGAAGTGAAGCAAGCCCTGGATCTGAGCAGTATCTGGGACATTAAGCCGCCAAGAATCCCCCTAAAGTCTGCAATGAAATCTCAAATTGCTGAAGATGTGTTCTCACTTACTAAAATAAAAGTTTTTTCTGAATTTATGACCTCCTATAGGGCGCTGAATGCTCAGTACTATTTATTTGAACACACACATAAGCCAATAAGAAAGAAAATAATTAGAATGAGATTCATGCTCTTTCCAATCAAAGAATTTTGACTATCTTGTAGTTCAGAATCGTTCACACATCCATGGTGTAGGCTCTGCGACTATAAACAGGAGTCACTTGTCCATCTACTGTGCTTCTGTCCGAGGATGGAGTCAGTGTGACGAATATACATAAAACAGAATATGTTTAAAAACAGACTGACAAGTGTAATGCAGTTGTTGCTCACTGCCTAAACACCAAAAACATTTCTGAATTCTGGCGGTATATGAAGTTTCTACAAACTGTTTTAAAGGCTATTATATTTGTCTTAACTTTAAAATGTATATTCTAAGTGTAAGTGATTTGGTTCATCAGTGTGGTACTATCTGGTAATTATTAAAGAACGTTTTATTCAGATTTTGTAATTAATTTAATTAATTAATTAAAATATTTTACTTATAACTTACTTTATTTTTGAAAAATAATCTTTCCTCTTTTCAGACATCATTACACTTAGGTATTTAATTTGGCTCGGGTTCTCACATAAACACAACCATCTGGCTTTCCATTTGACAATTATATTTTTTTGTGTTAACTTTATGCCTGCTGCTTGATAGACGTTTCTGTGACTGTTAAGCAGCAAACCTTCTCTAAATTACAATTTTGAATAAAAAAAGTAGATCATCTTTTTGCTACAGTATTTTCTTACAACACTCTCTCCTTCGTACCGTTTTGTTGCTAAGGGTCAGGGCCTCATTTATGAAAAGTGACGCATCGCTGCGAGAAAACAGCGATGCGTCACTTTTCATGCGCCCTCCTTGCAACACCAATGATGCGTCATATTTACAGTATGATGCATCATGTCGCAATGAGTTACAGATACGTCATTATTTCTGTAGGCGCAAAAATGACGCATTGATGTGTGTGTCACAAAAGTGACGCAACTCAAGCAATGGGTCAATACACATGGACAAGTCCCATGTTAAATGTGCCTGCGTCAGTCTTACGCCAAGATATTGATGCATTTGGTCTTAGAAGTGGTGCAGTGAAATCTTATAGATTTTACTGCGTCACTTCTACAACCCTTTCTTGCGTCGGAACGCCCCCTCCGGCATACATTATACCTGGCGCAGGTATAATGTGGCGCAGGAGTTTACAAAGTGAAGCATCTACCTAGATGCGTCCCTTTGTAAATATGGCGCAACATGGCGCATTTTTTGCACCACTGGTGCGTCACAAAAAGTGACGCGCCGGCAGCGCAAAAGTGATGCAAGGGCCCATAAATAAGCACCTCAGTGTACTGATAAAAGAGTAGGGGCCACGAAGGACTGGCTTGTTGTTCTCTGCACTGGAAACCTCTCCAACCGCTCCTCATTCTCGAGGATTAAACTGCTTTGCTCATACAAGACTAACAAACCCCATTGAAAACTTATACATTTTACTTACCATAGGATTGAATGCAATTTAGGCAATTGCAGTTTTTCTCGTGTGGTGACATTAATTATCCATAACAGGGTGCGAGAACGATCTGTTTAATTTCTCATCAATATAAATCCCTGGTGGTCCTGTACAAATAGATCAGACTTCATTTTAACACCTATTTTTGCCAAAATATTGGTAATCATTTTGAAGTACTTATTGAGAACAAATATCTCACTATAGCAAAGCAAGTATGCAGTGGTTTTTACCCTGGAGTGGAATAATAATAAAAATGATAATAAAAATGGATCCCCTTCAGGAAGCAAGGAGTTTTTTTTATTAGACCGAAAAAAGAGATAAACAGATACAATCAAAGGCATGAAGTATCCTGAGGAAATCTAAAGCACCTCTACATGTAGAGTGAAATTAGTGAAATGTCATTTCTACAGTGCTTCTTAGAAATGTGATCTGAGCCATGGGTGGCTGTTGGGAGAGTTCTAGGTCCTATTAGTGCTCCCCCTACCTGAAAACATTGACCACAACCTCGGGGTTTCAAGAAAGAGGGCCCTGAACATAATATACCATCACTGAAAAAGAAGGATGTCCCCCTGAGAAGCCACCATGCACGACTAGCAGTCCAGTGACTACTTAAATGTCAGATCCCAGTGAAATGTGTCTCATCACCGGTGACAGTAGAACAAACACAAGTCACTTTACTGGATACTTCAGAGAAGTACGCAAAATGACATGGTATCATCTGATAAGTTTCGGCCATTTCATTCTGTGGATAGTAGGTCTGCAAGCAGTCGACTGACTATGTGCAAGATTTTGTAGCCACTGTATCAAGACTATGTACTGGCTTATTAACCCCTCATTAGAAATTCATTAAAAATTAATTGGAACAAAATGGCTGAAGCTACAATCCACAGACCATTACTTTAGCGTTTGAAGAGTATCACTGCAATGCTATGTTATTGTCGATACCATAAGATTGGAGAAGGCCATTTGTTAGGGTATTGGTTGCACCACTGAGAGTTGCAGGACCACCATGTACATCTCAGATAGACCAACGTGGTCCATAGGTCCCAATATTAACTTTAAGGTTATCGCTTAGTAGCTTTATTCCTGTTTGGGGGCAGATCTCTCTCTACCAATGTGCTGCAGATTTCTGGTTTTCTTTTGATGGTTTAATTCTGTACACAGCGCTTTACGCTTATGTGTATTAATATTCTTTTCTTTTCAGAAGTAAAGAACTGACTGTAGGATAATCTTATTGACATGTATTGTGTTATACCTCATACAGAATGTGTAAGCTGACCCCACCTCCTTGATTAAGCCTGAAACTCATCAGCCACATTACCTTGAGAGAGCCAGGTGCTGAGGATGGAGGAACACTTGCTCAACAAGAATAAATGACAGTGTCACAGAACAAGGCCTAATACAACCAAATCCAACTGCAAATGAATGGGGGAGGGACACCACAAAGATATAACCTCCTTTACATAGCACAATGCAAACATCTTTTCTGCCACACAAAATATCTGGCAGTAGGTAAATCCTAGTATGCGGAGGGCTGCAATGTGGCCTAAATATAACCCCACTGTGCCTAAATTCATGATCATTTGCTTTGAATAATCTAATATTTGTGAAATGAGGCTTCCTTTGTTATTCAGAAAGGAGGACATGTGGAGCCATCTTGTAAAAATTGCCTTTTTCCCATGCACAGAGATCCACAATTTGTATTATAACTTTGCCAGTCCTCTGGTTAGGCCTTGGCAAAAATCTCAAAACCAAGCTATGGAAAACATTTTCCAGCAATGGTACAGCTTTTAAAATGACATTAAGTTCTTGTTGAGAATAACTTGAAATGACACTGGGATTTAAAGCACCATTTCTACACTACAAATGAATCCAAATATTATTATTTGTGTGGGCTAAATATGGGCACTTTTTTTGATGAGCCATGGCAGTTTTGAACAGATACACATGTACTGAAAGCAGAAGTTAATATTCATTCAAGGAACCACGTATTACTGTAAATCTAGTGAATAATTTCAAAATACCAATTGGGCAGAATTAGATTGAATATAACTTCTTTAATAGAAACAAAACTAAACCTCTGTTTGGATGGACAAGTAGAGACGGGGACCTAGTCTTAACATTAGCAGTCAGTAGCAACTAATTTGTGGCACAATCAAAGCATTACCCTTAAGCAGTGCTGATAGTTTTGATTACATTATAAGGATCACATACCATTTTTCTTTAAATCCTCCGACTTCTTTGTGTGTTCACTTTAGTGGTCAATTTCTCCAGCTCAACAGCTGTCCCCCGTGGTCTAGATTGCATACTGTCATCCAGCTGTCAACTTCAATCAAAGCTGCAACCCAGACACAAGAAAAGAAACACAATTCCATGATCTTCATATGTAGCGATTTGCCCCAATTACCTGGATTACTCTATCGGTGCTAGAACCCCTATTTGGCCCTCTCATTCACCTAGAATAGGAGAAATAGTCTAGCAACTCACAGAAGGGTTGAATTCTGCTTCGTTAGACTCATTAGGTAGATTGTGTATCCAAGGGACAACACTTGGAGAGATCTGCATTCTACTCAGCCAATCAACCATTCATAGAATGTATTTTGTGCTGGAATACTATCCAAGTGAATGTCGTTAGTGTTGACATTCTTGCTTGCCACAATCATTCATCTTTGGGCAGAATCAAACCTACTGGGGCTTGCAGACCTGGACCCATATGAATCTTAAAGTGTCTGTATGTCTTTTGAGAGTGGAAGGCCCATTTCTTTTATTTTCTTTCAATCGCTACAATTGGAAGAAAAGAAAAGAAATGGGCCTGTCAGTCTTGTGATCCTAGGATTTTCTTTGAGTATCTCAATTCTTCTCCCCCTACCATGGTTTCTTGAATTCTGTCCGCTGGTGCCACCCAAACACAGGTATCATCAGCCCAGAAGTTTCTCTAGTTCTGTCCCTACTTCCCTCACCACCTGATCACTCTGGAAAGTGTTTGGCTTCCAAAGTGTGATTCTCCATCTAATTAAGTGGTACTTGCCAACATATTGGTCTCTGAAAACGTTCTCCCACCAGTTTAGCTTCAGTTTGGTTGGGAACCTCAGCCACTTAATAAGCATTTACATGTATTAGCTACTTCCAAACAATGGAGCCTCTCTGCTTGTTTGCACACAAGATAACACCCTGTCCCTAAATTTCAGTAGTCAGGAATTTACAGCTCTTGGCGGAGCACTCAAAGGCCTTGGGAGCTCTTCAGAAGCAATATCCTGCCCTAATTTGGCAGGATATGCCCAAACGTGGTTCCCGTGCTCATTTTGCCACTGGATTCAAGCTAGCCTGGCTGATGAGGGGTGTTACCCCGAAACCGGTCCCAGGATGCTTGTTTCCGGTCCAGGGAAGACCTAGCTTGACAGTTCAGGCTGGACTGTTCCCATGAGGAACAGGGTCAAGACTGATTTGCATATGGCTGGTTCTGAACTGGGGTGGCGAATTGAGCTAAAGAAAAATGATGGATTCAAACCAGATCTGTGACTGAGGGTGAGTGCCTGAAATGTTTTGCGCTCCTTCTATTATCTCCTTGTGTTTGCTTTGTTCGCCATAAGTTGGCAGGGAATGCCCAGACGTGGGCCCCTTGCTCACTTTGCCACTGGATTCAAGCTAGCCTGGCTGATGAGGAGTGTTACCCCGAAACTGGTCCCAGGATGCTTGTTTCCAGTCCAGTGAAGACCTGGCTTGGCAGTTCAGGCTGGACTGTTCCCATGAGGAACAGGGTCAAGAATGATTTGCATATGGCTGGTTCTGAACTGGGTGGGGAAGTGAGCTAAAGAACGATGAAGGATTCAACCCAGATCTGTGACTGGGGGTGAGTGTCTGAATAGTTTCAGCGCTCCATCCAGTATCTCCTTGTGTTTGCTTTGTTCACCCTAAGTTGGCAGGGTATGCCTAGACGTGGGTCCCTTGCTCACTTTGTCACTGGATTCAAGCTAGCCTGGCTGATGAGGGGTGTTACACTGAAACCGGTCTCAGAATGCTTGTTTCCGGTCCAGGAAAGACCTGGCTTGGCAGTTTGGGCTGGACTGTTTCCAGAATCCTTGAACCACGGAGCCGTTACCCGACACGAGGCCAATACCCTCGGACTATAGTAACCAAAGAATAGCCTAAATGAAATAATGGGCATATAACATATGGACCGAGGATCAATACTTACCTAAGAAGCTTTGTGCTCAATTTAAATACAGAGGGTTATGTATCTTCTATAATCCTGTCCCAGAATTTTCAGGACTGATGGTTGGCAGTTTGATTGGCCAGTTCTAGAGTACGGCCTGTGGGAGAGACATTCGTCCTCTGATACGACTTTGCAAGGTTTCTTACCTGCAATTTTTCTGGATGTGTTGTGCCTCATGAATACAGATCGAAAAATTTACATGGGAGACGTTAATTCTTGTCCTGAGGAAGGTGGTTTTTAATCAGTAAAATCCACCGAAACGCGTCGACGCAAGACCAAGAAGGCAGACTATAGATTGTGGAGACATTTGTTATTCTAATAAATCAAGTATTTTGAACAAGAACTCTATAGAAAACGAATGATCTGGATCTAATGTTTCTGCCTTCATTATTGACAAGAAAACATTTTTTCTTGCAGGTTCTCCCTAGTTTGTATTTTGTGTATTGAATGTTTGTTTTTTAACTTTTTAATCATTGTTTCTATTTTATGTATAATCATGGGATTATTTATTGTATATGATGAATTGTAATAATCTTTTTTTAACCAAAATAAATATTTGTATTTGTGAACACTTGGCCTATTGAGGGTGTTAGTGTCCTGTTCTGGTGATTGAGTTATTTTGATGTGAGTCATTGTGGGGTAATAATTATTTGCCGAAAGGGGGATTCTTTTCTGACTATTGTCCACTTGGTGCCCCACCCCCTTTGTGGTAAAAGGGCCCCTCTCATCATTCTTGTGTTCTGTTTCCATTAGGAACAGGGTTAACATTGACTTGCATATGGCTGGGTCTGAACTGGGGTGGCGAAGTGAGCTAAAGAACGATGATGGATTCAACCCACATCTGTGACTGGGGGTGAGTGTCTGAAATGCTTCAGCACTCCGTCCATCATCTCTTTGTGTTTGCTTTGTTCAACCTAGTAATGGTCAGAACAAAATCATGGAAATCTACCAGACTTTACTCTCCATCACAATTATGTTTTCTTTATTATTATTATTTCCATGCTATGATTGTTATTTTGTTTTCCTACAAATATTTCATATTCTTCATACATTAACCTTTCAAAAGTCACTAAAGCGCTCAGGATTTGCTTTAACATTCTTTTAGTGTGGTGTCCCCTGACTTTTTGCCTTCTGACTGCCTGTTTTTGACTGTGTGCTGGATTTCATTTTTGCTGGCTTTAGGACTCTTTTTCACTGCTGACCAGTGCTAAAATGCATGTTCTCTGTGTTTAAAATATAATGGCATGTGGTTTCGCTAGGATTGGCATATTTGATTTACTGATTAGTCCCTAGTACAGTGCACTACATGTGCCCAAGGCATGTAAATCAAATGTTACTAGTGGGCCTGCAGTCCTGGGTGTGCTACCCACATGAGTAGTCCTTCAAACATGTCTCAGGCCTGCCACTGCTGAGCCTGTGTGTGCATTTTTAAACTGCCATTTTGACCTGGCAAGTTCACCCATTTGCCAGGCCTAAACTTTCAATTTTACATATTACAAGTTACCCCTAAGGTAGGCCCTAGGTAGGCCCATGGGCGGGGCGCAGAACATTTAAATGGTAGGATAGGTACTCTGGAGTTTTACATGTCTTGGTACTGAAAAACTGCTACATTTCTTTTTTCACAACAGCAAGGCCTATCTCTCCCATAGGTTAGCACTGGAGCTGCCTTGTAACACTTTACAAGTGTATCTTAGAATTGTGAAAAGATAGGAAGAGTAAGTTTGGTGTCTCTGGACTCGCAAAATAAAAAACACATCTTTTAGTGAAGCTGGTTTTAACATTGCAGGTCTGAAAATGCCACTTTTGGGAAGTCTGTATTTTCTTACTTTAATTATTCTGTGCCTCTGCCTGTCTCTAGAATACACATCTCTGTTGGGTGACAGCTGGGGTTTGTGCATTCCCTCTAGACAGTCACACACAAAGGGAGCTGAGGTCTGCACTGCATATCCTGATGGCCTACCTGGATAAGGATTTGCCTGTCCCCACACAAAGAGTTGCATACCCCACTGTAGTGTGTCTGAAGCCAGGGCAAGAAGGGTAGGGTCTTGTGCACTAAAAGAACATTCTTTGAAGTCTCTCTACTTCAAAGGCTACAATGGATTTACAAACTGGATCTCTTACACCATATACTCAAAACACTTCTGGAACAGAAGACATTCTACCAACAAGAAGAAGTGGTGTTGTGCTGCCAGGAGGGACTGCCACTTTGCTGCTTGCTTTGTTGTGTTGGCCTGCTACTTATTGCCTTGGAGTGAGAGAACTGGGCTTGACTCTTTACATCATGCATCTCTAAAGGTTCTCCAACTGCTAGTTGGGCTTGCCTCGTGTTTCTGAAGTCTCAGGGATATCAAAGACTTCACCTGCTTCTTGTTACCAGCACCTGGGCCGTGAGTCCTGCTCTGCCAAGTGATGGCAAATCCAGTCCTGGGCCTTGGAACGAGTGTTTGGTGCTGCAACCCAAGAAACCAACGCAACAACCTGAAGTGTCGCTTGGAGCCAGTGCATTCCTCTGTGATATCGATGCATCACAGCTGCCTGCGCCGAAGCTGTGGACACCGCTCTCTGACTGCACAACGTAATGACCTCGGCTTACAACGCAGCCCCAGATTTGACCATGCAGCGCCTCCAAATCACTGCTTCTGCATGAGCGTTTGACACCGCATTGCCAACGTCTGCGATGCACCATCCCCAACGTATTCCCAGCCCTGCGCGACTTCGCACCAATGCATTGCCTACAGCCACAGCGTTTCGACATCGTCACCTCAGACAGACGCATGGCGCTCTTGACATCGAGCCATCAATGACGTTTACCAACTTCGGAAATGACGCATCGCTTTCGACAGGGACACATCCCCTCCTTTGTTCAACGCATTGTCCCCGAGCTTTGACGCTTCCAAAGTGCTGTCAGCGGGTCTGCGTTACTCATGTATCTGGCCTGCACTCCATCACGGTCAGACTGAACTTTTAGATTTGCCACGGTCAAGCACGACCAGATAGCCCCAGTTGGAGCTATTGACTTCTATAGGTCTGCATTTGGATTAAATATTGCAAAATTCATATCTTGGCTTGTGTATGTTGGGTTTTTGTTGTTTTGGTCTTGTTTTACTCAGATGAATATTGGATATTTTTTTTAACTGGTGTGGAGTACTTTGATGGTGTTTTCACTATGTTACTGTGTGCGTGTGCACAAATACTTTACACATTGCCTCTTTATTTTTGGTTGACTGCTCGGTGCCAAGCTAAGCCAAGAGGGTGAGCACTGGTAAACGATTAGGGGCCGATTCAGATCTCACTAGGAAAGCCTTCCATACAACTCGGATCCGGAGGGCCTTCTTAGCGAATTGCGCTGTGAGAGTCTGACCGAACGAGTACGATGCATCTGTATGCTGACGGACTCAGCTTTTTGAATTGTAAGACTGGGACTACTCCCTTTCTGTACTGTATTCTACCCAGGTCCCAGGACTTGTCTGGGTTTACCCTTTTGTGTAACTGACGGACTCGGTTCTGTCGGGCTCCCATTGAACTCTATAGGCGCCTGTATACCAAATGCGTACACAGGCTCCCATAGCCAAAAGGGGTGGGTGGGGAAAAGCGTACACCCTGTGGCGGACACCCCATGGTGCACGCCACACTGCCTGCATGGATCGGGGGACCCATGGGCACCCCCCTGACCGATTTGGAGGGCCCCGGGTAATGGGGGGCCTGCTACGGCCTCCCAAAGTCTGATTCCCACAGCCGTTTCGTCTCGCTGAGACCGAGTTGATAAGGCTGTCCGAATCGTGCATTGTACCCGCTCGTTCGGAATCCAGCTCCGTTGCGCGGCACCATTCAGCTGTGAACGAGTCGGACGGACAGGATCAGGTTCTGAAATAATTCGGTTGACGCGGACGAGATCTTCGCATCGTACTTGGTCGTTCGGAACGGGGGACGATTCGGTCGGAAACATAGGCTCCGAATCTGATTCGCACGTTTCGGAACCCGTCTGGAGGCATGCCTAACGACATCGGAATTGGCCCCATAGAGTGTACTACATTTACCCTGACTAGGATTGTGGTTCCTGCTTGGATAGAGTGCATACCTCTGCCTACCAGAAAGCCAATTTCGAACATGTATGTTTGCAGTATTTGTGTATCATTCAGAAATCCACATCCTTATTTAATTTTTTGAGATTGCCTATTTGATCTGGCTGGCTCAGACTGGCAACTGATGCCCACCTTATGATTTTCTTGGCATCCTCTAACTAGCTGTAATTTGTTCCTGCTTAAGTGCCTCCTGTAGAAATGGCCTGTGCTGTCGGTTCTGCACACCTTCCCCATAAATATGCAAAGTTTACTTGCTAATTTGCCTCTATTTTAATGAGCTCTTTAGGTCCCCACACATATTTCTCATTTTCCTTATTATGCTAAGTCTGCATCACAAATGTGTAGTTGTATTTTCTTTTAGTGAGTTTCCTGTTAATTAATACATCTTTTCATTTTATTTCTTTTCATATAGGCTGTAGAAGGGCTAACATTACTCTTGGGTAGCATGTTATTTTATCAAATTTCTTCATGTTGACATATAATTTTTGTCATCCACTTCTACTCCTTCTGATTTCATTTTCAGATTGCTTTTTCAGTCTGCTTGGCTCTCAGCGAATACTTACAACCATCACGTGAATTCCTTGTCACGCCAAAGTTGGCTACAACAATTCTGCTCTAGTATGTCCACACTGGACAAGACAGTTGCACTGTCAATTTTGTACATTTTATTTACACCTTTTTTATGTTTATTTATTTACTACTACTAAGATTCCTGAGTTTGTCTTTAGGTCTGACCTTGCCAGGCTTATGCTTTCCAAAAAATCATTATAAAAACACCCACTTAGATATATAAATAGCGAGGCTTTACTGTCAGTGCTCTTCATACATTTCTCTGTACAAGCGTCATTCTGATTTTGCTTCATCCCAGCTATGGCACTGGGCAATGGATCAACTTATAAAAGGTATTGGCTTTCTTCACAGGAAATGACAGCATTTGGCTTTTGCACACGGGCACATCCGCCTAGAAAATAGTCAATTTCTGTGTTCGGGCTTGTAGGCTCATTTCTGCCTTAATTTAATGTATTGATTTTTTGCAATGTGTCAATTTTTAATTACTTTTTTTGCACACATGTCACCTTTGAAAGGCAGCATTTTGACTTTTTATTACTTTTACACGTTTAATGCCTATTCCATATGTTTGTTAAGAAAAAATGATAAAACATTGCAGGTATGAAATGGCTAGACCGATTGCTTTGCCAATGCTTGTTGCTTTATGTTAGTGGTTTTCTTTTATAATTTTGAATCTTAAAATGGAATTCCCTTTCATGTGGACTGGGGAGCTATCCCTATATTCTGCTTTGTAAGCTTGTTATTTTAGTAATTTTCTTGATGATAGCACTCTCTTTTTTCATATCCACATCTCTGGCTCTTCATTAAATGTTGAGGTTCACTCTGCCTGGTTGTAGGTAGGAACTCGAACTGACCACATTACCTCTGGCATATGTGTTTTAGGAAAGACTTGTATTGCAGCTGGACTCCGACATCTTCTCCACAAAAGTGTGTAAAGTTTATTTGCTTTATTTCCGTTATTTTAATGAGTGCTTTAGGCTGCCACAAATATTGCTTATGTATCTTTAATTACTCTACCCAATTTCACCAAAGAGCCAGAAAATGTTTGTTTTTCTATTTTTCCTAATTTGATTTAAAAAAATTGAGATTTATTCATTTTATGTTTTTTTTATACACAGATCTCATTTAAACGCTTGCTATTTTTTTTATATATATTTACTACCCTTTTCCCCTATTTACTTTTCAGGTAGTTGTCAGTCTCTGTCTCATTTTGATGTATTCTGAGAGGGGACTACCAACCACCACATAACCTTCTTGTCATGCCCTAGTGAGTTATATTATGTCTCTTATACGAAGACTACAATGAATGCAAAATCAAGGAAAGCCAATTGGTGCCAATCTCTGCTTAGATTGTGCCATCCACTTTCCATGATGCATCTCAAGCTCTCTAGCCATTTACTCTGCTGGCTAGTAAGCTGTCTCCAACAAGTGGTATTGAAAATATGAATTCTTTTTTTTAATCATATTAAGCTCTTTTTGTCTGATGTCATGAACACTCTCAGAGCGGAAACGTTGTACCACCCTAAACCACTGGTTTGAATGTACCCCACATATCACACTGGGCTTTGGTCCCTGGTTCAAAACAAAGAGACTTTTAAAGCTTTCCTTATTGAGTAATCAGTAACAAAAAATAACCGTTTTGTTAAACAATATGAATTTTTATTCCTCACTGGCTTATAGCTTTCCTAGAATGCTTTCTAATGTTATGGAATTTAGTCTGAGCAGCATACAAAATTATTATCTGTGACTGGACATATGCATTAGGCTGGTTAGTCCTTATTTCCTATCAATCCTTTGACTGCCAGTTTCAATCTTATATTAATTTCCAACACCCTCCTACTTCACCTGAAGCTGACCCATTCACATCATTTTTGTGTTAATGATTCATTCTCAGGACATTGGCAGAGGTCACTTTGATTGTTTGCAGAATCTTTGCCAACAGTGTTCACTACAATATGTTCTTACCAGCTTTCTTTGTATGATAACAATTAGCTTGATCAACTAGATTTTCCTCTGATTTAAACAACAGAAACCATTGCTTTCATCTGAACTCACCAAGCTTGCTCACCCTTCTTTATCTAAGTAAGTGTGGTTAATTAATTCAATATCTGTGTTAGAACGTGAATGTGACTTGAACTGATAATGACTTATTTATCTTATGATTTTTCTATTTTCTTTTAATAAAGTCACCATTTTTGACAGAGAGGCGATTGAGCTTTTGATTGACATATTATTAAAATAAAATATGATTTAAATAAAATTGATATGAGAAAGTTTATTGAATCCAGTTCTAGTCAACACTATAATAAGCGATTTGAAGCGTACATAGCCAAATCAGCTAAGATCTTACACTACACTTCACCATTTGTAACTTCTTGACTCCAAATATTACCAACGGCAATCATACTCTTATCATCTTTCTTTTAAACCTGTGAACATGAATTGAATGAACTCAACTGCAACTACAGGTCCTCCCTGACATATTTTCCTCACAATATTATTAAATAATCACTTTTTTCTGATTATCTCATCCCAGAAGTCAATTCATCTTTGTCCCAAGGTATCATTGTGGATTGACTCAAATAAGGTGTGAAGAGATAACTTATAAAAATCCTAACTGGAATCTCATACAGCCGTGAATTCTTTTACCACTTTCCTCAGTGCCCCTATACACCCAACTCACTTGAATGTGCTGCTTCAGTTGTGCAACAAAGAAAATAAAATAAAAATTTAAGTAGCCTTTTGCTTACAAGAGTACTGAACTAGTCATTCTCTCCATCTTGGATGACATAAAGCTGGAGGTCAGTTATAACAAATCTGGCACTTTTAAGCTTTTTGAGATCTTACCAGGGTTTAATACCATCTATGACCCAATATTTGGCAATTGGCTTGCTTACATTGTTTGGTCAATTAGTTACTGTTCAATCTTTTCAATCTTCAGGTAGAGAACTTAGCAAGGGGATTTTCCTTTTCTAGGCCACCCCAATACTGCTCTTTACCTCTATATAGTTCACCATTCAAAATGTATTTCACATCAAACTAATATGTATCTTTATGTATGCTGACAACACAGAGTTTTGATAAGGTTGTGGGATAATGGTAAGAAGTAATCATCAATTTATTCTTGTATATGCTTGATCAAAAAATGTTAGTCAGAGACTTTTTAAACTCAAGCTCATCAAGACTGAGATGCTCCATATTGTTTCTCCTTTACCTCTATTGTTTCTCTAGTCTTTGAGTATTGCCATGGGTATTGGTCCCAAACCTTCTCAGGTGGAGAACAACATGGCATTAAGATTAAAAGTGACCTGACGCTATGTTTCCATGTTGATGCTATTTCATAAAGTTGCTTGATCTAACTGCAACATTCTACCTTTTGCTCTGCCCACCCTTTACGTGTAGGGAGGCAGTGCTCTCACACAGAATGTAGCAAAAGATGTTTGTGGCAAACCCTTTAGTGTTCAGTCAGCTAATCACAGGAAACACAGTTTTTCCATCTGGAGTACCATCAAACTCCAGTGACCACTTCATATATAATAAATAAAATGACATAGAAATAACTTATTCGTTGTGCCTCATCACTGTTTCTGGTTATGCTAATCATTAAAGATTTGTTGAAGGGGGTTCGATTACTTCACATTCAGCTACTACTACAACACAGGCGGGTGTCATATTTAAAAATACCACACTCCTGATTCCCTCACCATCAACCTCAATCTTTAGGTATTCCAAGATAAGCAGGACGATTAGCTCCATAATCATAGAATAAAAAATTGCAGCTTGAAAAATGTTAAGAATTGCATACTTGGTATATCTATATGATAGTATTTCAAAAACCATCACTGAGATATACACACATAAGACATCAATGAAATGATAGTGTTGCAGTATAGGGCATCACACGCTGATGGAACTGGAATAAGCACAAGAGAGAAGGTGGGTTGATGAGTATGCACTCTAATTAATGCAGTTACAGTGGGATTGGCTCATGGCCATGCTTTGGCAGCTTGCCATATCTGTGATCCTGGCTGCATCTATTATCATCCTCAGAACAGCCAATCAAATAGTCTCCAAGCTCACACATCTGCTCCATTATTATCACACATGGTGAGATTGGCTCCAGTGCTCACAATTCATTTTTTGACAGTCTGCTTTTGGGAGTTCTACCAAAATGTTTACTCAAAAATGTTGTCCCGCCATAATCTTTTCATCAAAACATCATGAGTAGTCAAATTAAGTGGTCTAAAATATAGAGGGTGAGTAAATATCTGTTTTTCAATTCTTTTGAAATTTTAAATATTGTTCATTTTAATAACATTTTGTATTATGGTATTTTATTATATTGCATAATGCTTTTATTTTTATCATATTTGTTAATGTAAAATTATTTATTCTTTAAAATAAATGTTTGCTGTTTATATGTTTGTGTGTTTTTGGGTTTATTGATAGATTAGGTGGGTAGAGTTATTATTGATTCATGTTAATTAATTTTAATTAGGTTGCAACTTTTTATTGTTACTTATTTTATATTGTTACTTATTTTTATACGTATAGAAGTGACTTCCCTTGCTACCTTTAAAAAGAGATTAAAACTGTGGGTGCCCCAGGACACCCAGAGTAAACAATTTGGGATCGATTTCGATCCCGGCCGGAAGCGCACCTAACAGTATTCGCCCGGAAAAAAACCAGCCGATTGCGTGTTTCCCGACCGATTCGAACATTCATCCGGACGAACAAGTGCGATGCGTATAACAACCCAGTTTCCGAGCGAG